>CAUYQU010049060.1:0-85315 GCA_963574635.1 Cheracebus regulus | reverse complement strand
GGCCTGCGCCTCGGCGTCCGCGCCCGCGGGGCTCCGGGCTGGGCCGCCCGCCCTCCCCTCCGCCGCCGCCGCCGCCGCCGCCGCCGCCCCCGAGCCTGCGGGCGGCGCCGAGGCCGAGGAGCGCTCGCTGCAGCACATGCTGCGCGCCATAGCGGAGGAGCGCGGCCGCCTCAGCCTGCGCCGCGAGGTCTGCGGCCTCGGTGAGTGGGGTCCGGGGGCGAAGCCCGGCCAGGGTCGGCGGGGATGAGTGTCTCCGGGGCGGCCTCTGCGCGTCGGTGTCTCTGTGCGGGTGTCATGGTCGCTGGGTCTCCCCGAGTGCCCTGTCTTCCTCCATGCGCCCCCTGCCCCTGCATCTGGGTCTGCGTGCGTCCCTGGGTCTCCGTCTCTGCTTTTGGTCCGACTAGCGCCCCGCACCCCTGTGCCCGGGTCTCATTCGGCGTCTCCCTGTGTCAGTCCGTCCGGGTTTCTGTCTCATCTCCCTCCTTCCTCTTCGTGCGTCTCCGGGTCTTCTTCCTTCTCCAGGAAGCCCGCCCCGGGCCCTCAGCGCGGCGGCAGGGAGTGTGGGCGTGGGATCTGGGTACACCCTTAGCCCAGCGCGGCAGGGCCGGGACCTCGTGGGTACTGGGTGGACCTCCTTGCGAGCGTGCCCCGGCCACTGTCTTCTGCTTCCCGAAGCCTTTGTCTTTCCGCACCCGCCGGCCCCTCTCCTCCCTTAGCTGTATCCAGGGACCTGTTGGGCTGTGGCCCCCCGAATCCGCCCGCTTGGCAGAGGGGCAGAGCCTGCTTTCTCTCAGTGTGATTCTGGTCCTAAGTCATGGATCTGCTGGTGGGTGTGGGGTAGGGGAGTCTCGCATTGTTTGGAAGGGCCTGGGACTGCAGGTGTGGGTGGGGTCTCCCAGCCAGTGAGGTAATCCATTACTGACGGATCGTGCCCAGACTCAAGCCCGGCAGAAGCCCCCTCTTTTGTCGTCTCAGGTTTGCCATCTCCATGGAAAAGACCCCTCCCTCCTCCGTGCAGGGAATGACTTCATACCACATTGTCAGCTACCCCCCACCCCACCCCCAGGCTGGGCTGGGGATTTCTGAGGGGGTGACAGCATTGCTGAGTAGGGAATGTCATCCTTCCAGATTCACCCAGTGGCCCCTTCATTCACCACTGGGGAAACCGAGTCCCAGAGAGCAAACTCACCCCCAGGGTCACACAGCCACAGGGACATGACAGTCCCAGGCATTCAGGGTCCCTCAGCAGGCCACACCCTGGAGGCTGGAGTGGGGAGAGGAAGTAGATTTGAATCCCCTTTGTAGGAGGCAGGTTGAGCGTGAGAGGCTTCGCAGTGAGCTGGCCCCAGCCTAGCTCGCCTGGGGTGGGGGTGGGGAGTGCTTATGAAGTGAATTGGACAAAAACTTCAGTGGTTGACAAGGTTTCATTGGTTTCTTTCCGAAAAGGTGTCAGAATTTAGTTTTGAGCAGACGTTGGAGGATGCTCATTAATTCATTCTGCAGACATTCATTGAGCACCTACTGTGTGCCACCCTGGCAGGTCCACCTGTCACCTGACACAGAATATCTGAGCTGGGATGCATCTGGGGAACCATCTGCTGTAGGCCACTTGGCCCTGTTTGCTCAGCAGCTGCAAGCAGTTCCTCCCCACTCCCCTATCCACACACATCTACTGTCCTCTGACCACCTTTACCTGTGAGCACCTTCTCTCCTCTTTTAGCCGGCCCCTCCCCCAAGGAGGCCACAGGGCCATTCCCAGAAGAACAGTGAACAGTGAAAATGGCACCTAGCATTTACTGAGCACTTACTATGTGCCGGGTGCTTTACTCATGCTGCAGATTTAATCCTGACACAATACTGACTTTGCAAGGGAGCAATATAGTCTCCCTATCAACCATGAAGAGCCTGAGGGTTAGGCAGGAGGCCTGTCCAGGGGCAACCAGTGAGGCAGCAGCATAGCTGGGACTGACCCCTTGCCAGGCTGACCCCAGATCCTGCGCTGCACTCCTGAGTGTCCCCAGCCAGGCCTTTCTGTGCCTACGATTCTCACGCTAGTTCCTTGTCTCCTCTCCTGGCCTCCCACTCATGCAAGGTCTCCCATCTTACCTTGCTGCTGAGCTCAGTCCCTGCAGGGCTCTGAAGCCCTGCACTTTTACACCTGCTGCTTCCTCTGCCTAGAAGCCTGCCTCTACTCATTTGCCCCCCGAGCATCTGTAAGTTTTCCTTTAAGTCTCAGCTCCAATGCTGCCTCTCTGGGAACTCTTTCCGACTCCCAGGCACACAGTCTTGTTCTGCCTGTGTTCTCTTTGTGGCAGGTATGTGTCGTTAGCACAGTTAGGACGCTTGTGGCCTTGTCATGGTCTGTGTGCTGTCTCCCCAGTTAGCACATGAGGCCTTTGAAGGCATTACCCAGTCTGAGTCATCTTGGTGCCCAGTAAACATTTATCGAACAGGTAAGAGAATTATTTTCTGGACCAGCAGATTAAGGGCGTGGAGGGCCAGGGAAATGGGAATCTTAACTTCTTAGAAGGCCTCATTTTTGGCCAGGCACGGTGGCTCACGCCTGGAATCCCAACACTTTGGGAGGCCAAGGTGGGCGGATCACTTGAGGTCAGGAGTTCAAGACCAGCCTGGCCAACATGGTAAAACCCTGTCTCTACTAAAAATACAGAAATTAGCTGGGCATGGTGGCTTGTACCTGTAATTCCAGCTATTCTAGAGGAACCTGGACTCAGGAGGCAGAGGTTGCAGCGAGCTGAGATTGTGCCATTGCACTCCAGCCTGGGCTACAGAGTGAGACTCTATCTCAAAAACAAACAAACAAAAACAAACAGGAAGGGCTCATTTTTCAGATGAGAGATTTGATGTTCAGTGAGAGGTGAGCTTACTAGGAACTTAATGTGCAGAGTGGAGCTGGGACCCAGGGGTTGCCCAGGCACCCAGAGCATAGGAGCCAGAACACCAGCCCTGGAGCACTTGTGTGTCCACTGAGTCATCAGCCCTCTCAGGCTGCAGGGGCAGGGTTGTGTTTGATCATCTCCACTTTACATCTGTGACAGCCTGTTAGGTTTATGAATGAATTTAAATCTCCCAGATTTTTGTTGTTGTTTAGCAAAAGCTTGGGTTACTCAGAACCATGCCATGTCCTCTGAGGTTGTTTTGAAAGTGTCAAGGGAGCCTCAGGTGGAGACGCTGGGCTTTGGTTGAGTGGTTGTCATTCTCTGAGTCATTGTCTATCTATAAGATGGGACAAAGCTACTGGCCCTCTGGTCTGCACTGAGGGATTGTCGCTCAGGGATCGTCCCTCAGCTCTCGTGATGAAAGGCACCTTGTAGGTTCACACCTGGCTTTCGAGGCTTGTCTGTGGCAGCCTCTGCAGTACAAAAGGACTTGAACACTTGCTCTGTGCTAAAAGGGGCAGGAGTGTTGGGCCCTGATCCCTGCCTTGTGGGAGGGCACAGTCCATGGGAGCGCAGGTCACTGTTAGCTGAAGTACAAACCTTGCTGGAAGCAGCAGGGCTGCGGCTGCCCCGAGCAAGATTTTGGTATTGCACCCACAGGATACTGCTTGTGACTCCAGGTCACAGATGCGCCAGGCTGGCCAGCCGAGGTGGCTTCTGTCAAGCTCCAGAATCTCTGAGCTGGGAAGACTCAGGTGACTGAGGAGCCAGGTGTGCAATGCAGGTGTTTGGACGAAGGGGGGACAAACCCTGCACTTCCTCCCGGGGCTTGGGCCTTCTCCTGGGCCATGGACCTCAGCCCAAGCACGCAGGCCCCTTTTCAACAGGGGCAGCCCTGACAGCTGGTCAGGCGATGTGGATGAGACCTGGGCCCGAGACCTGTGTGAGTCCTGAGAGGTGCCGTGAGTGGGTGGGCCCACATCCGGCTGCTTGCCTCTGCGCCCCGCGTCACCTGAGCATTTTGGAGCCATTTGTGCCTGGCGTTTGGGGCTATAACCCCCTTTTAGGTGGCCTGGGGGGATTCTCCCTGTGTCTGGAGTGCCGCAGGGCAGAAGGGGCATTTTATGTTCCTTCTTTCCTTTTGTCTTTGGAGTAATCCTACAGGGCAGACAATGTTCTATTCTTCTCTTTGTCCTGATGAGGGAACACTGGTTGAGGGGAGGTAATGTGCCCCACCTACAAGGCTAGAAAGTGGCTGAACCTGGCAGAGCCCAAGCTCTTAATGGCTTGACCCTGTGCAGAGGTGAAGCCCACCCAGCCCCATCCTCAGGGTGCTAAGGGTCTGGTGTTACAGGTTGTGTGGCGGCCTGGCCACAGTGGATGGACGCAGGGCCTCAGTGGAACTGTGAGCACTTAGCCAGAGGCCACAGAGAACCGAGCCGCCAGTGTGGCCCACGGGAGGGGTATGTGGACAGTGTAGCCTTCAAGCAGGGCTGAGGCTGGATGTTGTGTGGGTGGAGGAGCAGAAGCTCACTTGGCTCTAAGGGGGGCTGTGGGAGTCGAGGCTGGAGTAATCCCTGGCTGAGGATTTGGTATTTCCCAGCGCTGGCCTCGGGGAGCCCTGCAGGTGTGATTTGTGGGGCAGGCTGCCCGGGAGGGGCCATCAGTGCTGAGAATGCCGTGTGCCCGCTGCGAGCCAGTGCCTGGCACCTGCCATGTTTCCTTCAGTCCTGCTCCCGGAGAGGTAGGTTCTGTCATGACCTCATTTTGCAGGTGAGGAAGCTGAGCTTCAGGCGGGGAGTGATGGACACAAGGCTACGTAGCTGGCAAGTGACAGGGCTGTGATTCCAGCTGAGGCCCATCAGATGCAAATAGCCATCCCAGGAGGGCTCGTGGAATGGGCCAGAGGAGTGAGGGGGAGAGCCTTGCCTCTGTGCTGAACGCCCGCGTGTGCCAAGCCTGCAGATGGGAAAGAGTGCTGTGCACCCTTCGCCTCCCCTTTACCCCTGTCACTTTGCTAAGCCAGGTGTAGCTGGGCATAAGTGATGGAGGCCCGGAGAAGCCTTTAGTGGGAGGCACCGCTGGAAAGGAAGACTGTGAGCCCTGGGTAAGCACTCCAGCCCTTGGGCCTCAGTGTCCTCATCTGTTGACAGGAGACCACAAACTCTCTAGGGACCTGGGGATTGCATGAGAGAAGTGACAGGGAGTGAGTGAGACATGGCAGGTTCAGGCTCAGCACAAACCACTGGCGTGGAGTCTGGCATAGTCCAGACTGCTGCTGTTGTCCAGGATACAAAGCGCCTCGCTTGGCGCCTGCACGTGGAATTGGGGTTGTACTGGTGCGCTGACGCTGAGGCTGCTTCTAGTCGGTGTGGAAGGTCTCCCTGGGCTCCTTGGGGCCCTCCACCTCAAGGCAGTCAGAGCTGGTTGTGGGCCAGCACGGTGGGGAGGAAGTGTGGCTGTGTGGCGTGGCACTAGAGCCTCTTTCAGTTCCTGGGCCTATTTTAAGGGTTGTGGGTTCTGGCCTCTACCCGTTCCTGGTGCTGGAGCAGCCCAGGAGGCTCTCTCCTGAGGCTGAGACTCTGGGTCCTTTTGGGGGAACCTGAGGACGCTGGACCTCACACTTTGAAGAGGCCGAGGACCACAGCTGCATGAACGACTGCAGTGGCCGCGTAGGCACCCCCAGCCTGGGTGAGGACGCTGTGCTGCCCTGCTCTGCGGCCTTGGGGAGTCATTTCCTCCTCTGGCTTGCAGCCTTCTGCAGAGGAACTTCCACAGCATGTGCTGTCCCCTCACTGTCCTGGGTCTCCTTGCCTCCTTCATCCAGCTGGGGAGGCTTGTATCAGCCACACCACAAGGCTGCTGAAAAGAAACTCCAAGCAGGAGATTTGTTAAAAAATATCCTTGGATTTCCCAAACAAATTGTTTTCCAGTTTAAAAAAATGTTATATGCACATTATAGAAACTGGAAAATAGAAGAGAGAGGAAACAATTATTCCTAGTTCCAGTTACCCAGAGACACACTATTAACTTTGCAAAGTCCTGCCCTCTGATCTTTCTAGAGGCTTTTAAAAGAATACTTGATCTTCTCTATACAGGTTTCTTAGTCACGCTTTTTCACTTAAAGTTCCTTAAACATCTCCCAGGTTGTTCAGACTCTAAACATTAAATGACTGCCCAACAGTTGGGTGGGCATGCGGTGATTTACTTAATTGGTCTCCTGTGGCTGGAAACATAGCTTGGATCCAGTTTCACTGTTCTAAATAACTTGCAGCAGAGCTTTCTAATACGTGCAAAGGTGACTGTATTTGGATTATGTCTTTAAGCTGGCAACCTGGGAGGCCATTTCTTGGAGGCTGCTGTCTGACCCCCAAGGGCAGGGGTATGCCCATAGGTGGAAGATGGGTATTTACTGGGCTTCAGATGAACCCTTTTAGACAGCTTGTGTGCACTAGGAAGGTGAGCCATGGAAGGTAGTGATGGGCGTCCCAGCCGAGGGCGTGTGAGGAGCTGAGAAAGGACCCAGCCTCAGACTGGCCGTTAGGCCTGTGCCCTTCCAGTCTGTGATTCTCCAACTTCATCTCCTCACCCGAGAGCTCTCCTCCTGGGGTTTCAGGCTTGTCTTCCCAGAGCAGGAAGCAGAGGCCCCCTTTTCCCCATCCAAGGAATGCAAGGCTTGGGAGCTGAGCTCTGAGCACAGGCCAGGCGGGCACCCCACCTGCACCCGCACACACACTGACCTTCCACTCCTGGTCACCCCTCACTCTTGGCCACCCCAGCTTGCCGGGGCCTCAGAGACAACAGAGACGTTTGCCTCTCAGGGTCAGTACACGTGCCCGGCCTATGCCAAGGCCCTCTGGTGTCAGGATTCAACCAGCCTCTCTCTGTCACTGCTACAGACAGGAGTTCTGCAAGTCCCAGTCCAGGCTCTCCCCGCTAGGGTTTGGGTTTTGGGGAAGCCCTGATGCATAGCAGCAGTCCCCATGCTGTGCTCTGGAGGCCCTCGTCCCTCTGATCCCTCCCACATGCAGTGTTGGGCTAAGCAGGGTCAAGCAGGACTTGTAAACAACATGTCATCTAATCTCATAACCTCCATCAGGTGGGAGTTAGCCCATGTCTTACAGGGAAGACCGGAGGCTCAGAGGCTTGGATAGACCTTCCCTCAGTCGTTTCCAGAAGCTTGGGTCTGCTGCACTCAGCTTTCTAGGAGGGCAGAGCTTGCGACCCATCACCCAAACCTGGCCGTCCTGCCCACCCTCCCAGCGTCCTGAGAGCAGCCTCCAGGTCCCCTGGTGAGTCAGAGCCCAGTGCAGGTCCTGCCCCACAGGTGGGCACCAGGGCTATTCTGCAAAGTCAGTCTGCAGCTGACTTTGAAGCCCGTTCTGACCGGATGTGATTTCCCAGACGTTTCAGGTGACATCCGCTTCTGGGCCTTTATGGCTGCAGCTCCTGTGCTGAGGGGAGCTTTCCCACCCAGGCCTACCGACTCCTTGGAAGAGAGGCGGCATGCCCTGTGTGGCCTGCGCTGGGGGACTCGGCCCAGCCTGTGCTTCCTCGTTCTGCTTTGAACCTCAGCCTCCCCTGCCTGCTTCAGTCCACCCACCCTGTACTGCTGTGTGTTCACAGCACAGAGCCCTGGGAACTTTAAAACAAAATGCTTGCCCTTCCCCTCGCCTGGGCACCTGAGGAGAGGTCTTCCTGGGGGGCCTGGAGCTGTGGTATAATGCATTCCCTGTGCCTGGGTAGGCGTATCAGCCTGGGTTGGTGGCCACTGGACTGTCTGTTTGCCACCCCTGCCCCCATTTGGTGGATGGAGCCACTGAGGCTCAGAAGCAGGAGGGGACTGGCTGTGATGCCCTTCTTCCCCCTTCCTGATCTGGCCTGCTCTGAGCCACCTGTCCTTAGACCCACCTGAGCCCCAACAGTATGAACATTAATGTCATTGACATTGACACCTGGCAGGAGGTGGGTGGGAAAATCAGTGCTCCATGGGATCCTTTCCTCACCCTAGAGATACCTGTGCCCCTGAGTCAAAGCTGAACTCTGCATATCAGGGAGACGGAGGCTGAGGTCAGGTACAGAGCCCTAGCTCAGCCCTGGCCCACTCTGCAGGATGAGCATTCTCCTGAGAGAAGATCTGACTCCGAGCTTCCCGTGCCTGATGAGCTCAGCCCTCCCAAGGTAGGGTGGCAGTTTGCTCTCAGTGTCCCTGTCAGGCAGCAGAATGTCCTCTGGGTCACAGCACATCCTGGAGGAGCTGGGATGGAGCAGAAAGGGTCCCAGAATTTAACCAGCCCAGCCCTGTCACTGACAGACAGGTAGGGGAGACTGAGTGAACCCTGACTGGCTCAAACAGGGCAACGAGTCAGGAGGGCTGGCTGCCCGATGTCACCAGTGCCACCTGTTGCCCTGAGGTGCAGGTGAGACCCAGGCCTGTGAACGACAGGCAGAGTTCCCCTCCTCTATGTGTCCGGTATCTTTATGTAAAAATGCTTTGTATTGGGATGTGCTTTGAATCTTGAAAAATGCCTTTCACACTTGGAGCAACACTTAGGGCAGAGAAAGGGGAGAAAAGCAGAATACCAATCCACTTTTTATGAAGTGCTTGGATTATCCATGTAATTATGATAGAAAAGCGCTGTCCTGTACACCCTTGTGTGTCCTCACAGCAGTTCTGAGCAGAAGGCAGGAGGGGTGTTGTCCCTGTTTACGGAGGGAGACCGGGCTTAGGATGATAGGCGGTCCTGGGGTGAGGTGGCCCCGGACTGGGCTTCTGCCTTCTAGTTCTTTCTGAAACCTTGCTTCATAGGCACCTTTCCACTTTCCAGCAACAGCAACCACACAAGACCCCTGTGCCTGTTAATTTCTTGCCTTCTCTGCAGTTTCTGCCCCTGAGGGTTCACTATGTATTTGTAGTCACCATCGCATCATTCATGGAGGTCGTATTTACTGAGCCCTGGAAATGCAGTGCTGAATTAGGATTGATCCTGACTCCTGGGAGCTTGGCGCTCACTGGGGAGGGTGTGGTGGCAGGCCGGTACAAGGTGATCATTCATGCCTCTGGCTTCCTGCTCCCGAGGCCTCCACTCCCCCACCCCCAAGCTGTGTATCCTGTCCACACACATCGCTGGGACCAGCCCAGACACCCCTCAGATCTCTAGGCCCCACCGCCAATGTAGGAGATGAAAAATACCTTTCTTCTCACCTTAGGTTCACGGCTGAGGTTCCTATAACAAAAGGCAGGTTAACAAGAGAAAAGGGTAGTTTAATACAAGTTTTACTTGACACAGGAGCCTTCATAAGGCAATTGAAGATCCAAAGAAAAGGGCTGAACATGTGTATTTTTTTTTTTTGAGACAGAGTCTCTATCACCCAGGCTGGAGGGCAGTGGCGCAAACTTGGCTCACTGCAACTTCTGCCTCCCGGGTTCAAGTGATTCTCCTGCCCCAGCTTCCCGAGTAGCTGGGATTATAGATGCCCACCACCGCCTCCGGCTCATTTTTATGTATTTTGAGTAGAGATGGAGTTTCAACATGTTGGTCAGGCTTGTCTTGAACTCCTGACCTCAGGTGATCCACCCGCCTCGGTCTCCCAAAGTGCTGGGATGACAGGCATGAGGCACCGTGCACGGCCTCAACCGTTTATTTTCTATGCTAGGTTTGATAAGCAGGTAGTTGTGGAGGAGTTTGGATAAAGAAGTGTGATCTGGTGGCAATAACCTGGTGAAGCTTAGCAAGGCCTCTTTGTTGAGATTGTTCCCTCAGCAAACCCCCGTGTCTTCAGAGATGAGGATGTTCTTTTCCTCTGGACATAGAGAGGGTGCCTCTCACATGAGGGTCTTATGACCTACTTCAGGGAGAAGGGCAGGGGAGGGTGAGAGAGACCTTCCTGCCTCTGCTGTTTTCTCAGATGCCAGTGTGTCATATTTTGGGGTAGCATGGCCTGAACCCCATCACCAACTGCCCCGGGCTATTTGCTGCTACCTGTATGTGTCTCGGGCACCTCCAGCTCACCCTGACCAAGACTTGACTTGCTGCCCGACCTGTGCATGCTTCAGGAGTCAGCCCTCGGTTGCCTCTCTGCCAGGCTGTGCCTGGGCTGTCTCCGCTCCCCACCTGCATCGCCCCATATGTCCCCACTGTGGCCATTCCTGACTGTCATACCCTGCTGCTCACACCTTTTTTTCTTTTGACACGGAGTCTCACTCTGATATTTAGCCCAGGCCAGAGTGAAGTGGCATGATCTCAGCTCACTGCATGCCCCACCCCCACCCCCACCCAGCTCACTGCACCGCCCCACCCCCCACCCTGGTTCAAGAGCAATTCTCCTGCCTCAGCCTCCCGAATAGCTGAGATTGCAGGTGCCTGCCAACATGCCTGGCTAAATGTTTGTATTTTTAGTAGAGATGGGGTTTTGCCATGTTGGCCAGGCTGGTCTTGAACTCCTGACCTCTGATGATCCACCCGCCTTGGCCTCCCAAAGTGCTAGGATTACAGGCATGCGCTACCGCGCCTGGCCCATGCTCACACCTTTAAGAACATCTTGATGTCTGCCAGGTATATAGTCCAAGGCCCTTGGTGACCTGCTCAAGCTGACCCCCTGAGCTCCAGCCATAAGACTTGTTGGAGAGGGTTCCCTGAAGGCCCCTCCACACTCTGCCTGGAATCACCCTCCACCCTGTTGTTAGGGGTGTGGGTGTGGGTCTCAGCTCTCGGCTCTAGGGCCCTTCTGTGGCTTCTTTCTGACCCGTTGGCCACTGCTCTCCTTGTTCTTGGTGGCACTTGTCGATTCCTGCCCCAGTGGTGTGACACTGCACAGCCCCCTGTGCGTGGTTCCTGTCCTTCTCTTGCTCCCTTCAGGGCTCTGGCTCTGTGTCCCTTGCACCAGCTCAGAATAGATGGATGCCTGGGTGCAGGCCCCTGGGAGTGGCAGGGGGAGCTGCCGAGGGTCGAGTTCGGAGGGTGTGGGTGGAGAAGGCTCTTTCTGGTGAAGAGATGATCATTTGTTGGGGAGCTGGCCCTTGAGTGAGGCATTCCCCACACAGGGCCCCTCCTGAGCAGACAGCAGGAAAAGGGCAGGGAAGGTTCACGCTGTAATTTGATGAGTGGCTTAAGGGAAGTCACTGTAGCCCTCTGGGCTCCATTCCCCTTTGCAGAGTAGGACTGCTTACTGCTCTGTCTCTACCTGGGGGAGGGAGCGACAGTCAGACCTAGAGCCTCAGAGCATGTCATGCAGAGCTGTACCTCAGTTTCCTTTTATGAAGTAGGTAGAAGAAGGTTGACCTGGTCACTGCTCACAGCCAAGGTTCTGGGACATATGTTCACCAGTCCACACGCTCAACCACTTGAAACCAAGCCACTTGTAAAAAGCACTGTGGACAGGCAGGAGCAGCTGCTAAGGGAGGTTGGCACTGTGTGTGCTGGGGGTTGAAGGAAACACAAGCGAGAAGAATCACATCCCACTCTGGCCCCACAAAATGGAAATCGGAACCCTGTCGTCCCACAACCCTGTGAAGAACTGTGACTTCACACTTTGGGCCATAGGTTTCCTACCCCACCCCCCCAGCTCTATCTGCAGGTCCATCCTGGCAGCCCACAGGCTGTCTGCATGGGCTGGTGCTGACCCCGGCCATCCCTGAGACTGCACCTGCCAGGGGTGTGGGGGTCTCGGATTCCAAGTTTCTCCTGATCCGAGGAGGAGGGAGCTGCCTCTTCATACAGTGGGAGCTCGTTAGCTGCTGCTCAGCTCTTGCAGCAACCCCAATGAATCAGCCCCAGCCAGAGCTGCCGTTCTGCTTCAGGGTGCAGGGATGAGGTCATCTCTATCAGAGGCTGCGACAAGAAGGCTCTGCGTCCAGGATCTTTCTCTGAAGTTCCGTGGGGCCCGTTCTCTCCCAGGGACGGTCAGAGCCAGAGCAACTGCCGTCCCTTTACGGAGGGGATTTCATTTCCGCCAGTATTGTGTCAGCAGCGTTTCATTCTGATGACAGCCCGGTGACGAGAAGGGCATTGTCCCTGTTGGCAGAGGGAGACTGTGGGACTTAGGCTAGAGCACTTGTGCAGGGTCCCATAGCAGGAGGGGGTGTTGGACCTAATTCTCCTGAACTCAAGGCTGGGACCGCCCTTCTCATGCTTAAACGTGCCCCTTTCTCCAGGGAAGGGTGTTTGATGCCCTTTTTTTCTGGGTGGGCATAGTGTATGAGAGCCCAGCCCTCCTGGTTTCACAATGAAGGGGGTCTCAGAAGTCAGAGTACAGGAGGGCGAGGAATGAGGGTTAGTGCGGGAGTGGGCATTTCCGAGAGGACACTGCCTGCAGAGAGCAAGGGCCTGAGACCCCAGGGAAGGCAGAGCAGCAGAAAGGCCCAGAAGGTGCCTTGCATCCTTGTGCTGTGTGGTGTATCATCGCCTTGCACCTAGTACTTGTGGGCCTGCACACTCAGCACTTGCGTGGGCTAGGTGTTGGGCGCAGGGATGAGTAGCACTGGGCAGACAGGTCCAGCTGTCTGTCTGGCTCTCAGCTCAGGGCCTGGGCAGTGAGTGGGGAGTGGAGTAGTGAGGGAGTGGCTGAAGCATGTGGCCTGAGTTCCTCCACCTTGGAGTTTGGCATCTCTGCGGATACCATGAGCTGGCTGGCGTGGGTGGGCCTCAAGGCTCAAGGGTTCTGTGACTTTCTCGTGACTTCTAGCCACAGAGCATGTTGGCATGGAGGTGGGAGGAGGTGGAATGATGACTGGGCAGTGGCTGGTTGACCTCAAGCCCAAGCAGTGAAGGAAAGGGCGGAGAAGCTGATGGTGCCAGCTCCTGGCTGAGATGGGGCACCTTTGTGTGGGTGTCAGGAGAAGCCTGAGAAATTAGGCAGCAGTCAGCTGGTTGTGTAGGAGGCTATTTTCTGTGTCTGAGCAGAGTAGTGAGTTAGGAGCTTGGATAAGGCGCCTGTGAGGATGATCTCACAGAAGATGGGAATTTGAATCTGGAGTCACTGTTGCGGCTTGATGATGGTGCTTAGGAGATACTGAAACTGTCTGGAAACAGCTGTGGGGTGTGGGCGGCAGGTGCAGTGGTCACAGGTGTTGGCAGGGGTTTGTGGGAATTGCTGCTTGGAGGAGGATAAAGGATGCTTTATGGGAGCCCCAATCCAGCAGAGCCTCCACCCCATACAAGGCACTTCGAGGTCAGGGTCAGGGTTTATTCCCCTTTGTCCCACAGGACTTCACGCCGTGCCTGGGGCAGAGCTGGCCCACAGAACTGGATATGAAGCCCAGCCCCCACCAGCTTGCAGCATACCCGGACTTAAAGGCCTTGGTTTCCTTTACTGTAAAATGGCTATGAGGAGGTCACAGATGTGGTCTGGGGTTGCGAAAGCACTTCAAGGATATCACTGCGTTGTGTAAGTTTAAGTCAGGCCCGCGATTAAGGTTCTGCCTGCCGGCAGCTGGGGGTGGATGGAGATGCTGCCATGTGTCCTTTGAGTGCACTGAGGATGGCGCTCACCGGGTCCTGTGTTTATTTGGCGTCATTCGCTGACTCCCTGTGGTGGATACTGGCCTGCGCTGGGTTCCGGATGCCCTGCCAGCAAGGGGCCTTGTCTGGGTTGGGAGGAGCCCTCAGGACAGGTAGTCAGGAACCAGTGTGACAAGCCCATAGCGTGGCGCTGGGAGCGGCTCTGCAGGCAGGTGGGGCTGTGGCCTGGCCCTGCCCCATGCCAGCAGAGTGACTGCAGACCAGGTGCTCAGGCTTTGCGCACCAAGGTACTCATCAGGTAAATGAAGGGAATTCTTCTTACCTCTCAGGAGCTTTGTGAAGATCAAGTGAGGCAACACGGTCAGGTGTGCGTGGGCACTGGCAGCACCTGGGATGCCCTGGAGGGCCACCGCTGGGTCAGGGAAGCCAGTGCTGGGGTGGAGAGGTAAGGAAGGCACCCAGAGGGGATGGCAGCAGAGGTCAACTTGGCCTGAGCTGACTTGCACAGCCAGGTGGGAATGGGCCCTGTGCCAGTGTCCTATGCCCTGTGGCGTGGTCAGGACCTGGTGAGAGGAAGCAAGGCCTTCCAGGGGGATACAGGGCATTTGGTTGGGGAAGAAGGGCCGAGGCTGGCCAGGACGTCAGGGACCACACGGTAGATGCTGGGGGCTATCTGGAGAGCCTGGCAAGGGAGCCTTGGCTTCTTCCTGAGGAAGATGTGGAACCAGGCAGGGGTTTTAGGCTCACACTGTGGAGACCCCACACTTCCTTGGGTCAGAAGTGAGGGCCCAGCCATGGCCCTGCTCACGTGGGGACGCAATGGCCCAGCTTCCCTCCTCCGTATGCCTCATCAGGGCAGCCAGGGGCCTCCCTTTGTCTTCTGTGCCCCGAGGGAGGGAGGCCCTTAGCTGGAGAGGCCCTGGGAGAAGCTCTGGAAGGCACGAGTGGATGAAAGGCCTATTGAGGGGCCACAGAAGCCCATTCATTCGGCCCTGGCTGCCTGTGTGCAGAGGCTTCCAGAGGGCCAAGGGCCACCTGGACTCTGCCCAAAGAGGCCAGTTGACCCCCACCTTTAAACCGTGGCCAGGGCCAAGTGGAGTCTGTTGCTGAGCCCGGTGTGCTCTCGAGAGGCCCCTCTCAAGGCCCTTGACCGAGACAGTCCCGGGACAGGCACCTGGTGGCATCTGCAGGCTGCCCCATGGCAGAGATGCCTTCTCAACCCCTCCCCCATCAAACCCTTCGGGGTCTCCGGCCCTCTGGGGATAACATAGAACCCATGACCCACCGAGGAGGGCCTGGCCCCTCCAGCTCTGCTTCCCACTCCACGTCCTTGGCCCCAGGGCTGTTCCACCGTCCTGGCCTCACCTGTCTCTCCCCAGTGGAGCGTTGAATTCTGTCCACCTTTGCCTGCTTGACCCATAGTTTTCCTTGAGTCCCCAGCTGACTGGCATTCCCTGTCCAGCCACCTCCTTCCCCTCCTGACCCCTGCCCCAGCCACCATCTCACTTCTGTTTGTGTTACTTACCAGTAAATCCTACTTCCCCTGAAGCTCTGGCAGTGGGGCAGGGATCGCATGAGATCCTGCTCGCCTCTGTGCTCTGGTGAGGGGCACTGGGAGGCCAGCTCCAAACTGATGCGAGGATGAGTGGGTTGAAGCGCCAACTCCAGCCAGCCGCGGAGCCGGGCAGTCTCTCCCTCCTGCCGCATCCTCATTTGTAGAATAAAACCTGCTTCAGTTGTTGTGAGATCAAGAGTGCCAGGCTCCGGTGTTTAGTGCCATGCCTGGCACACAGGAAGCCCTGGGTGTATTTGTAAACATGCCACAGAGTATTTGAAAAACAGGATGAAGTTATTTGGGCTTCACTTGTTTTTGTCCTTGTTTTGTTATGGGATGAGGATCTGTGTACTGCACCACTCTTCACCCTACACTGTGGGCATGTTCGTGTAATTCCTTCAGTCTTTACTCTTAGGCATTTTTTTAGATAGACAGTTTCCGTCCTTTAAGTATTTACGTGTAATTTTGTGTCCTGGCTTTTTTTCCTCTACCCTGAGCATTTTTCCAAGTGATTGCATTATTAAAAATATTTTGATTACTTTTTGTTCAGGTAACCTTGCTCAGGGTATGAATACAAAAGGTATGAGAAGGCTCTTAATGAAAACACGGAGTCTTCTTTCTCTTCCTTAGTTTCTCTCTTCAGAGGCCAAGAGGACACTAGTCATGATGTAAATAATACTTTCTCAGCCTGGGTGCTGGCCCTGGGTGCTGGCTCAGTGCTTACCCTTGGTGTTCATCTGATGCTAATCCTGGGTGCTGGTTCAGTGCTGACTCTGGTTACTTATCTGGGGCTGATCCTGGGTGCTGGCTCAGTGCTGACACTGGGTGCTTATCTGATGCTGATCCTGGGTACTGGCTAAGTGCTGACCCTGGGTGCTTATCTGGTGCTGATCCCGGGTGCTGGTTCAGTGCTAACTCTGGTTACTTATCTGGGGCTGATCTTGGGTGCTGGCTCAGTGCTGACCCTGGGTGCTTATCTGGTACTCATCCTAGGTGCTGGCTGGGTGCCAGCACAATTTTAAAGACTTCATGTGGATGGACTAGCTTAAACTCTCAACAACTCAGGAAGTACATACCATTGTTACTGCCATTTTACAAGTCAGGAAACAGGTACTGAGAAGTTTGGGATTTGTCTGTCACATGACCAGGACTGCTAGAGCCAGGATGGACCCTGGCAATCTGGCTTCCTCACCTCCCTTCTCTTCCACAGGCTCTAACCTCCCAGCCCACCAGTCCGCACTCCTGGGCATGCTCTGTGCATAGCAAGCATCTGAGTGATCTTCAATGATGGGCTTTAATAAGAAAAACCTCTAATATTGGTCTGCTCTCCATTTTTCACTTCATTTATCCTAGAGAACTTTCCTTCTCGGGACAGATAGAGTTGCTTCAATTGTTTTACTTGCTGCATACTATTCTGTTCTGTGAATATCTTATAGTTAGTTTTGTAATTACTTCCCTATTGGTAGGGCGACTCCAGTATTTTGCCAACAGTGCTATAATACAGAATTTTACGCGGGTGGTAGGTAGTGAGGCCATAGGGAAAAATTTGTCTGTGGGGTTGTGAGTCAGAGGTAAGATGTGTTTGTGATTTTTCCATCTGATGTCTCCGGCAGTTTGCGTTCCTACTACGGTATATAAAGTCCTGTTTCTCCACATCCTCTTGGACCTGAAGTGTCGACAGCTATTTTTATCTTTGCAAATCTGATAGGCGGAAAATAGAATTTTGTAGCTTTAATTGACATTTCTCTAATGTATCAAGTTGAGCGTCTTTTTGTGTTCTAAAACCACTTATATTTCCTCCTGCTTTCTGTGCCATTTTATCATGCATTGATTACAACTTAATATTTGTTAAGGAAATTGCCCTCATTTAAGAGTTTCATCTATTGTTGCAGTGTGGTATTTGTTTTGTGCTTTGTTTATGGTATATGTGTGTGTTGGGGGAGCGTTGTGGGTATTTTTGTCCCCTATAGAAATTTTTAATTTTGAGCCAAGCACAGTGGCTTCTGCTTGTAATCTTAGCACTTTGGGAGGCCAAGGCGAGAGGATCGCTTGAGCTCAGGAGTTTGAGACCAGCTTGGGCAACATAGTGAGACCTCATCTCTACAAAAAATACAAAAATTAGCCGGCTGTGGTGGCACGTGCCTATAATCCAAGCCACTCAGGAGGCTGAGGTGGGAGGATCACTTGAGCCTGGGGAGGTCAAGGTTGAAGTGATTGTGCCACTGCACTCCAGCCTGGGTGACAGAGTGGGACCCTGTTTCAAGCAAAAAGAGAGAAATTTAAAATTTGTATGTAGTTTGATTGATCATTCTTTTCCTTAATGGCTCTTATGTTCTCCTTAGAAACATATTTTATTCCCTCTCTGAGGGAATAAAAAAATCCTCTCATGGCTTTTCCTTTCTATAGTTTTACTTTTAAATTAGAAGTTTTAATCTGTTTGGAATTTATTTTGGCTTGAGCAGGGACCCAACCTTACTCTTGTTCTTCAGCAAGCCACTTGTCCCAAAACCAAGTGTGGAAGAAGAATGCATCCTATTGATCTGAAGTGCTATCTTCATAAACACTCTTGGCCAGGCGCGGTGGCTCACTCCTATAATCCTAGCACTTTGGGAGGCTGAGGTGAGCAGATCACCTGGTCAGGAGTTCAAGACCAGCCTGGACACTATGGTGAAACCCCCATCTATACTAAAATAGAAAAATTAGCCAGGCGTGGTGGCACACGCCTGTAATCCCAGCTACTCAGGAGGCTGAGGCAGAAAAATCGCTTGAACCTGGAAGACAAAGTTTGCAGTGAGCCCAGATCATGCCACTGCACTCCATCTTGGGCAACAAGAGTAAGACTCCATTTCAAAAAATAAAACACCCAGAAAACTTAGTTATTTTGTGTTTGAGTTATGTGTTTTTGCTTTCTGTTCTGTTCCATTGATCTGTCCAATCATGTACTGATACCACCTTGCTTTTGCTAATCATTTAATTCATTTCATTTCTTCCATTTGCAAATATTTCTTGTTTCCTGTATGCCAGAAACCACTCTGGAAACTAAGTGTATAGCAGTGAACATAATGATCAAAGTGCTGGGATTAAAGATAAGAGCCATCAAGCCCGGCCTAAACCATTCTTTATTCCTGGTTAAATCTTGCTTGGCCAATGGCATATATTTTTAATAAGTTAATGGATTCTTTTAAATACTGTATTTAAGATTTTTGTCTTGACATCCGTAAGTGAGATTAGCCTGTAATTTTCTGTGTGTGTGTGTGGTCTTTGAAATCAATACTATGCCTCTTTGTGAAAAAGAATTGGCCTATTTCTTAGGCTCTAAAGTTGTGTGAGTAGCCCTGAAGCTAGCTGCCTGTTTCTTGTAGATCTGGTAGAATTGCCTTCTCAAAATCACTTATTGGCCCGGGAGAGGTGGTTCATGCTTGTAATCCCAGCACTTTGGGAGGCCAAGGCTGGGGGATTGCTGGAGCTCAGGAGTGCAAGAGCATCCTGGGCAACATGGTGAAACTCGTCTCTACCAAAAATACAAAAATTAACTGGGTGTGGTGGTCCTTGTCTGTGGTTCCAGCTACTCAGGAGGCTGAGGCAGGAGGATGACTGGAGCCCAGGAAATGGAGGTCACAGTGAGCCAAGATCACGCCACCACACTCCAACCTGGGTGACAGTGAGACTCCGTCTCAAAAAAAAAATCACCTCTTGTCCTGCTGTGCTAATATACTTTTTCAGGGCATAACTCTTGGACATTTTTCTCTATTTAATACAGAACCATCATTTTTAATGGCTATAAACTATTTTAATTAGGGTTTTACCATGACTTGCTTAACTTGTGTGGTTTAGTGGTTTAGAAAAGGATTGGTGTGGGTATCAAGGAATGCCTTCTAAAATCTAATTCATTATTGTTCCCAGGGTCTAGTTAATGGAAAATATTCCAAGTTGTCATAGGCACCATTGTGGCAGTTGTCATTCATCGTTTCTAAGTGCCTGTTGCACTGCTGAGCACTGTGTGAGATCTCATTTGGTCTCCGTGGTAACCATAGAAGGCAGCAGCTCTGATTATACTGATGAGGAAACTGAAGGTCGAGAGCTTAAGTAACTTACCCACGTGGGCAGTGCATCAGGAAGGGGAGTCCAGTCTACTCTTGAACCTCCAATCTGAGGAAGTCTTCTCTTATCCCATATTGTGATTGGATTCATGTGAAAGGCCTTGCAAGATAAATGTTTCTCTTCCTTTTCAGTGTACCTCTGAAGAACCATCTCCATGGAAAATAATTAAATTATGTTAAATTGGCACTCGGCTGGGAAGCGGACCCCACAGCCCCTGTGCATGAAGCTCTTGTCCGAAGTTCTTCTAGGGGTTCTTAGGATATCCCAGGAAGCCCTGAGCGTGCTTCAGGGCTCAGAGTGGCCCCTGTGAGCGCCCCACACCCATGGGGGACTCAGAAGTTCAGGGAAGGGGAGGTTTGAAAGCCTAAGTTGCTTTCTTAGCTGTTCACCAGGCGACCCCCTGGTTCCCTCCAGTTTCTGTATTTGTAACATAGCTGGGAGAATCCTTGTGCAGGGCCAGGCTAAGGATAAGGATGAGGGCTTATCCAGAAGAAGGATGTGGGGCTCTGTTAGAGGGGCTGGGCTTGAGTCTCAGCTCCTGGGTACATCATCTAGCCACTAGAGTCTCAAGTTTTGGTTGAAAATGAAGACTGAGGTTTCAAACTAAGCTGAGATTGTCCCCACCTCATAAAGTTGCTGTGAGTATCTGAAAAGACAATGGGTGAAAGGGCTTTATAAACTAGGGTAGGCTGGGCGCGGTGGCTCAGACCTGTAATCTCAGCACTTTGGGAGGCCGAGGCGGGCGGATCTTCTAAGGTCAGGAGTTTGAGACCAGCCTGGCCAACATGGTGACACCCCATCTCTACTAAAAAAATAAAAAATAAAAAAAATTAGCTGGGTGTGGTGGTGCATGCTCGTAATCCCAGCTGCTCAGGAGGCTGAGGTGGGAGAATCGCTTGAACCTGGGAGGCCAAGGTTACAGTGAGCCAAGATGGTGCCATTGCACTCCAGCCTGAGCAACAAGAGCAAAACTCCATCTCAAAAATAAATGAATAAATAAATAAACTGTAGGATGCAGGGCACACGCAAGCTGTCATCATGCTCCTTGCTGCTGAAACCAGTGCTGTTGAGCTGTTGGTGCCATTATATCACTGATCCAGGGTCGTGCAGAATTAGGAGAATCAGTGGCAACTCAGAGGTGGCGGACACCATGCTGGGGCATGGGCGGCCCAGACTTAGTGCTCGCCTCCTGTATTCCCTCTCCCCTGGTCATCCCTGGAGTCACTTGCCTGGAAGGGGCTCTGCCAGTTCTGGAGTTCGAAGACAGTGATTTACAGAAGCAGGTCGCTCGCTTGAGGCAGGGGAGGCCGCCGGATCACCATAACTCCTGGCATATATCAGTTTTTCTGGTCCAGACCATTGTCATTATTTACAGATTCACTTACTCACTGAAATTTATTTGTAACCTCAAAATCAGTACTTGTGGTACTTCCGGGTTGGTGACTGACATTCACAGAGTGGTGAAAAGTCCCTTACCTGACACATGTTACCAACAGCTGAGGTTGGACGAGGCGATGCTCCTATGTTAGTCCTCACTGTAAAGAAGTGTCCTTTTTGCAGTCTAGTTGGTGCTGTGTATTTTACATTGTTTGTGCTTTTAGTCAGTGATTTAAATGGGCCTGGGCTGAGGCGCTGTCTGTCCTGGGCACAAAAATGGCTGTGATGTACTGCATGGAGAAAATGCATGTGTTAGAGAAGCGTCATTGAGCGTTGATTGTTGTTGGCCATGAGTTCGACGTTAGTGAATAAGCTATATATTAAATAAGGTATCTTGTTTTTTTGTTTTGTCTTTGTTTTCATTTTTGTGTTTTGAGACAGAGTCTCGTTCTGTTGCCCAGGCTGAAGTGCAGTGGCGTGATTTTAGCTCACTGCAACCTCTGCTGTCTGGGATCAAGTGATTCTTCAGCCTTAGTCTCCCAAGTAGCTGGGATTACAGGTACCTGCCACCAGGCCTGGCCAATTTTTGTATTTTTAGTAGAGACGGGGTTTTGTGACGTTAGCCAGGTTGGTCTTGAACTCCTGACTTCAAGTAATCTACCTGCCTTGGCCTCCCAAAGTGATGAGATTACAGGCATTAGCAAGCGAATCTGGCCTTAAATAAGGTATCTTAAAAGAGAAACATACATACAGCAAGGTTATTTGATCAGTTGCTGAATCAGTTAGTGATCAGAGGGCCCTTTATTTCCCCTAGGAGCCAGTGGGTCAGTATTAACTAATTTAGTGTTCATGGCTGCCTCGGATCAGGAGACTGGATGGTAATCTGGCTCCATGGGACCCAGGCGGGAAGGCAGACCGGCGGGCACAGAACTGTCCGAGGCGCTGCCACAGTGAGCCTGGCTCAGCTCTCAGGTGCCACATCTGCTTCCATAAATCTCCACTGTGCTTGAGGGTAGGGAAAACCTGCAGCCCTGACTGGTAAGATGGTAGGGAGAAGGGACAGAGAAGACTGGGGACGAGGAGGCTCTGTGCTGCAGTAGCAGCTCCCAGACCTTGTGACCCAGGAGATTTCTTGCTCAGCAGGCCCTGGGAAAGGGTGAAGGAAGAAGGGGTTTGCTTATGGGAGAAAGAGTCAGCAGTGACTTCACAGACCACACAGGCCAGTTGTACCTCGTGTGCTTATTCACAGCCAGTGACTGTACCATGTGGCCAAAGGACACTGGAAGGTTTGGGACCCACTGACATCACCCAGGCAGGCCACACTGCCATGCTCGGTGGCAGTGGTTCTGACATGCAGGGCAGCAGAGCAGAGGGTCTCCAGCAACCTACATGCTGTGGCCAGAGCTGTGCAGCTAGCAGAGCATTTTTACTTTCAGACAAGTCCTCACCTTTGATTCTGGGAGGGTGGCAGGTTAAAGACCCATCTGACAGACGGAATCAGTAAGGGCCAGAGAGGTTGAATTAATTGGCCACCTGGGCAGGGAGGGGTAGCGTCAGGACCTGAGCTCACATATGTTTGACTGCAACTCCTAACGTCGTACTGAGCCTCCAGCAATCAGAGCTATCCCTCCAGTCCTGACCTTTCCTGGCTCTCGGATGTGGCGTATGTCTGTGTTTGCCTCCCTTCATCCCTCGAAGAGAGGAAATCTCTTCTCTCTCCACTCCCCGCCTCTTTCTTAATGAGTCTTATGATATTAAAAGTTGTACATCATGGGAAAAAGTAGTATAATCTGATGACTGAAAATATTAAGTAAAAAAAAAAAGGAAAACAAGCACTGTGTTAAATTCATCTGCTTCTACCGTTCTGGTCTATTTACCACTAGTGTTTCCATGTGTCCTACAGTTGTCATCGGTGTGTCTACAACTTGGGGTTCTGCCTTTTCACTAAATGTCGCATTACACGTATTTCCATGTACCTGCATGTATGTAGTCTTTATAACCATCCTTTAAAAAGATTGATGATGATTTGGTTGAATATATACGGCATGCTTTACCTAGGTGAGGAGTCAGTAATGGCAGGATATTACGACATCCTTTCCTTTCATTGTCTTCAATGTGGTTATTGCTGTTACATCATTTTCTCTCATTAGGAACCCATGAAACGTCTTTGTGCAAAAGGCTTTTAATTTTCACTATGCCATAAGGTAGATGCATGGGAGTGAGAAAATGCTCATCAGCGTCTCACATTTTGTTCTCTAGCATATCTGAGAGTTCCAGTTCAGTGCACCCTTGCCAGCATCAGCTACGACTTAACAATTTTATTGGAGTATAATTTATGTAAAATAAACTGCATATATGTAGAGTTAACAGTTTGATAAGTTTTTTAATTTTTTAAGTTAATTAAGTTTTTGAGACGGTCTCGCTCTATCACTCAAGCTGAAGTGCAGTGGCGCAATCTCAATTCACTGCAGCCGCCGCCTCCCAGGTTTAAGTGATTCTTGTGCCTCAGCCTCCTGAGTAACTGGGACTACAGGCGTGCACCACCACACCCAGCTAAGTTTTGTATTTTTAGTAGAGATGGGGTTTTACCATGTTGCCCAGGCTGGTCTCAAACTCCTGACCTCAAGTGATCGGCCCACCTTGGCCTCCTGCACTGCAGGAGGGCAGTGGTACGATCATAGCTGACTGCAGCTTTGAACTCCTGGGCTCAAGTGATCCTCCCACCTCAGCCTCCCTAGGAGCAGGGACCACAGGCATGTACTAGCGTGCCCAGCTAATTTTTATTTTTTTGTAGAGTCAAGGTCTCACTATGTTGCCCAGGCTGATCTCGAACTCCTGGCCTAAAGCAATCCTTCTGCCTTGGCCTCCCAAAGTGCTGAGATTACAGGTGGGGATCATGCAGGGTGCATCTCCAGCACTTTCCTCCCGAGGCCCCTGCCAGCCGCCAGGCCTGCTCTGGTTGCTGCCTCTCATCAGGTTGCAAGCACCCGCCTGTAGGAATCCGGCAGATCGGGGGACTTTTATTGTTTCCAGCTTTGTGAACTTGGGCACGTTCTGTAACCTCATGAGTGTCAATTTCCTCCTCTGTGCAGTGGGGCGCTAATCAGCCATCGAGTGATGGGGAGCATTCATGAGCTTTTGCCAGGGCCCAGCATGTGACACATCAGCAGATCACAGCTGATGGTACTGTCGTTGTCATTGTTGTTATCGTTGTTGTCTGGGTGCTATAGGTACTACTACCATGTCATTTTATTAATAAAAAGAGACCACCTGAGGAAGGGCACTTCTTAACCCAGGGGAGTGGCACCCATGGTGCACTCTTGTGTCACTGACCTTCTGCTTGTCACAGCCAGAATTGCTTCTGTGACCACCACGGGATCGAGAGGCCATCGACTTGGGTAGCCTTGGCATGTTTGTGTGAAAGGCTTTCTGTTGGGCTCTGAGAGGGAACCAAAAGTGAACAATGTTGAGGGGAAGTAAGGAAGAATTGGAGTTTATCCAGGAGTCATCAGAGTGCTTTGCTGAATTTTGCAAGGGTCGCTAGTGGCATGACTTGGGCATTGCCTGTTGAAAAGACGCAGCAGGAATTTCAAAGCAGCTCTGCAGGCAGCACATGTGTTTGGTTCCACCGGGGCCTGTGAGCCTGGGAGGTCTTGGCAGGTCTTGCCAGTCCTGTGGGCTCTCCTAGCCCTCATCCTTGGAGGCTGACAAGGCTCACTGACCCAGACCCCTCACCGATGAAACCTCCTTCTCTTTTCTTCCCTCTCACTGCCCTAGCACTCAGGAGCCAGGCAGGGCATGGGAGTGGTGGGCAACACACTGTTAGGCCAAGGGCAGGGACTAGCTTCGAGCCTTGGTTCTTTGGTTAGTCGTGTGGCTAGAACCAAGACTGGGGTGTTCTGCATTTGACTCAGCTGATGGCCGAGTCTTAGTTGCCCACTGGCTTGCCTGTGAAGGCGAGAGAGGTGCTGGCCCTTAGTTCCCCATCTCCAAGTGTCAGGATTAGTTCCAGCCTGAGTACCAGGACTAGATCGCAGTGGTCAGTGAGGAAGAGAGAAAGCAAGTAGCCCCCTTTAATCTGCTGAGAGAGAAGAGGGAGCTTGGCAGCATATTTTGAAGGGCTGAATCACCTAGAGAGGGGACAGACTCACCTCTTGATCCTGCTATGCGTGTGTGGTCTGGGTTTATCTGCATGTGCCCCAAGGAACCTGTGGCTCAGAGCCCCTGCCCATTGTCCCCTTATGAAGTGGCTGTGCAGGAACAGAAACTCAGATCTTCCCTACCAAAGCCTGTGGGCTGTTGCTTCTTTGCAGGAAAATATTACACAAATATTTTTCATAAAGAAATACCATTTGTAATGAAAGAAGTCCCCATGAGGCTCAGATGAGCATGAAGCTGGCAAGCTTTCAGAGCCAGCAGCGCAGACGTGGGATAGGGGTGGGGCAGGCGCTGTCTCCCCATGGTTCCTGCCTGCAGCTTTGGCTGGCTGGAGGGCGGCTGTCCCTTTAAGTCGGGTTCCCTGTTGGGATTGCCGCAGCTGGGGAGAGTGGGTGGGGGTGAGAGATGTTGGTGAGAGCCCTGCCTCTCCAAACGCCCCCGCCACCAAGCCTTCCCAGCTTCCAGCCCAGACAGCAGCCAGCCAGTGGCGTTCCTGACTCCTTGGGATTTTCCTTTTCCACCGGAGCTGCTGATTCATCCCCAGGCTGGAGTCGGGCTCAGCTGTGGGGCTGGGAGCACAGGCTCTCAGGCTACTGCTGGGCGGAAGAACTGCACCTCCCGGGAGGTGTCCTCCAGCCTCTGGATGCCCCATGGGTGGGGGTCGGGGGTGGCGACGGAGGGGTAGCGCATCTCAGAGCCCTCGAAAATTTCTGGCCAGAAATGCACGGGTAGGGGCACAGCTTGGCCAAGGCCATGCTGCAACGGCCAGGGTGGCCGTCCTTCCTCACTCCTGTCTGACCTCCCTCTGCAGGGTGCTTCAAGGATGACCGCATTGTCTTCTGGACTTGGATGTTCTCCACCTACTTCATGGAGAAGTGGGCTCCCCGGCAGGACGATATGCTTTTCTACGTGCGCCGGAAGCTGGCGTACTCCGGCAGCGAAAGCAGTACGGATGGGAGGAAGGTGAGTGACCCCCACCCTTGCCCCTGCATCTGTGCCCTGAGTAACCCTGTGGTGTCTGCTGTCGGCGTGCATGTGGGCTTTCCTGCAGTGCTCGTGAATATCAAAGAGGGTGAATGGTAGGTATTGAGCACCTACTGTATTCCAGGAACTGTGCAGACAGTCTCATTCGCAAACCTGGATGTGCTGGGTGTCACATTGTCATTCGTCTTCACTGTGACCCTGAAGGGCAGTGATTGCTGTCACCATCGTAGCTTTGATTCAGAGACAGCTGACTTGGCTGGCCTCTTACAGTTAGTCAGTAGAGGTAGTAAAGTTTGCACCCCATAACCCAGGGCCCTCCCTTGGCCATGGCAGGGTGCCCCGGGTCAGTGGTGGTGGTGATGATGATACCTTCCACTTAGGAGCCCTCTCCATGATCTAGACACAGTGCTGAGCTCTCTTCTTGGCCTCATTGTGAAGTCCCAACAGCTCGACAGGGTAGGTGTCCTTATCCCTTTTACAGAGGAGGAAAGGGGGCTTGGAGATGAAGGGAGTCCCCAAGGTATTTCACCCACTAAGTCTAGCGTGGACGAGCTAATAAAACACGTTTTGCATGTTCCCTCTCTGGTTTTCACAGGCTTTTGCAGTTTGTAAAATGTCTAAGCAACCCCATATGCCACACATGGAAATGTTTTTGTTTTCCTTTAAAAACAAAAAATGAGAGGGCCATGGAGTCGGGTCTGGAACTTGCAACCTGCCTGGCTCTGTGACTCGGGGGCCATGGTTTGCTGGCAGAGGCTCATGCAGTGGGTACTTGGAGCCTGGCCTTGCCTTGGACCCATTCCTTGAGCCTGAACACATGCGGGATGGATTTTCTGCAAGTAGACGGACCTGGGTGCCTGCATGCCGGCCCCGAGCCCTGAGCTAGCCCCACTAGGAGGAACCACAGGAGACTGTGAGCAGCTGGCCAGAGATGGGGGGAAGAGCCAGGAGAGGGAAGGGTGCCCTAGGAGGAGAAGTCCGGAGAAGTGGGTTCAGCCATTGGGGTGCTGTGTCTGAAGGGCCCATTGGATTTGGTACCAGGGAGTGCTGGTGGCCTTGGCACAGCAGTTTCAATGGTGGATGGGCAGGGACTGGAGCCACACTCAGGCAGGCAGCGTGCTTTTTGGGAGGGATGAAGAAGAGGCTTGACTGGTGATGGGATCCCTGAGTAAGAAGCTTCTAGAGCTGGCTCAGGTCCCCTCAGAACCTGCTGCCACACCCACCCTGTCTGGGTGTGCAGTTGGGAGAGCAGCTTTCAAGGCCGGGCTTGTCTACCCCCGGTTTGCTGTATGACATTGTGAGGTCATCTCCTCTCTGGGGTAAAAGGGGATCAGGGCAGGTGCCCTGAAAGGTGAGGGTCCTCCCATTGTGGACACCTGGGAGGCTGAGATGTTTGGGGTTGGCGTGACCACATGAGTGCCCTTGGCAGGGAGGTGGCTGGTGCCTTGGGATCCTCACTGCCCATGACCCCCATGGTGGGCACAGCCTCCTCTAACCTCAGCACAGCTCCGGGAGGAGGCACTCCTCACACCTGTGGGTGCTGGAACTTGGAGGCTCAGGCCCTTTGTCGCCCCAGGGCTGTGGACCTCACCCCTCCCCACTCCATCCACTCTGGCCTGTCAGCTTCCACTGGAGTTCAGGTTACAGAGAACCTTTGCCCTGCAGTTGTTGGTGTTTTCTCCAAGGCAGAGTCTGTTACAAGCAGGGGCTCTAATGAGGATTGGGCACATTTGAGACACTCTCAGCTGTACTTTGAATTTTGCTTCCAAAGGGGTCATGACTCTGGTCAAGAGGGCAGGCAGGGAGGTGGGAGGATGGGTTGTGTGCACCCTGACTAGGCCAGGTCGGGAGGGGAAAGGGACAGCAGATAAGGGGTCCTTCTTGGATAGAGAAGTTAAAGGTGAGAGCCTTGCACTGAGAAAGCACAGGCCTGGATACAGGCCTGAGGAATGTGGAACAGAGGAGATGGGGCCACATCCGAACTCTGCTGAAGATATGGGGGTGTCGAGGTCAGTGAGGGAAGCCTGAGTCCCATGGGAGCAGGTGGCAGTCCAGCTATTCACATGCTAGAATGTTCCATTCAATACCCACTGTGAGCCTTGTGCAAATGATCCCACTCAGTGCTGGGAGCACAGAAATGACTCATACCTGGGCCCAGTCTGTTGGGACAGACAGACAGCATGGCCAGGGATACAGAGCCATCAGTGCTGTGATGGTGGGAAGAGGAGCAGGGTTGGTGGGGCGAGGGGGTGGGTGGTGATGCACAAGGTGACATCTGGCGGACAGGTTGTAGGACAGAGAGCGGGCAGCAGTGGACTGAGGACACGTCCCATGGAGGGACCAGAGTGTGCAGAGTGGGAGGGTGTGTGCCACGTGGGACCTGCCAGAGTAGGCTGATGGAGATTGCAGGGCCTGGAGGGCAGGTCTTCGGGCTGCCCAACTTGGCATTTTTCCCAGCTTGCTAGGCAGTAGTACTGAGGACGGCCTGCAGGGGGCGGTCTGGAGGCGCTGGTGGGGAGCCGGGGAGACCCTCCGGGCAAAAACCCTCAGCCCTGGGCGGAGGTGGGGGCCCCTGCAGAGGCGCCTGCGCACTGCAAGTCCTCTGCGGCAGCCTGGCTGCTTCCCGCCCCCTCCCCATTCCCATCCTGCTGGTACCCAGTCACCATAGCAACCAGCCAGGCCTCTGCGCCTAGCAGGGGAGGGTGGATGGGCAGGAGCTGCAGTGTGGGGGACACAGGATGCTGGGAATCCCGCACCGCTCCAGGGCCTGAGGGAGATCCCCAGTCCAGCCTTTCCCAGGGAGGGAGGGGTGTCCTGGATTCCCTGCCCTCTCTCTGCTCCAGCCCTGGACAAAACACTCTGTGTTCCTGGGCAGCCCATTGTGCCTTTGGCAGCAAGGTGACCTGGCTCTGTGTGCGGCTGGCTCTGTGCTGGTGGCCCTAGCCCTGTGCCATGGTCACATGACGCCCTCAGCATCCTAAGGAGCAGGTCATCTTCACACCCACTCAGAAAACCAAAGCTCCGAGACGGGGAGGAAGCTTCCCAGGATCACACAGCTTGCCAGTGTCGAAGTCCTGCCCCCAGTCTCACCTTCTCCTTTTTGGTAGATTGTTTTCAGTGTAACATCTATACAGAAAAACACACAAAGACGTGTTTACAGCTTGATTTTTCTCAGAGTGAACACCTGGTTTCACCAGCCCCCATATCATGACACAGGGTGTGACCAGAACACCGAGGCCCATTCACCCCACCCCAGGGCTCACCCTCCCCCTGAGGCAGCTGCTGCCCTGGCTCCTTCACACTTCCCAGTGGGTTCTGCCTGTTCTCACAGCTCCTGTGTGTGGAGTCAGAGGGTTCTGCCTGTTCTCACAGCTCCTGCGTGTGGAGTCAGAGGGTTCTGCCTGTTCTCACAGCTCCTGCATGTGGAGTCAGAGGGTTCTGCCTGTTCTCACAGCTCCTGCGTGTGGAGTCAGAGGGTTCTGCCTATTCTCACCGCTCCTGCTTGTGGAGCTGGGCGGGTTCTGCCTGTTCTCACAGCTCCTGCGTGTGGAACTGGGCAGGTTCTCCCTGTTCTCACAGCTCCTGCTTGTACAGCTGGGTGGGTTCTGCCTGTTCTCATAGCTCCTGCTTGTACAGCTGGGTGGGTTCTGCCTGTTCTCACAGCTCCTGCTTATAAAGCTGGGTGGGTTCTGCCTGTTCTCACAGCTCCTGTTTGTGGGGCTGGGCGGGTTCTGCCTGTTCTCACAGCTCCTGCTTGTAAAGCTGGGTGGGTTCTGCCTCTTCTCACAGCTCCTGGTTGTAAAGCTGGGTGGGTTCTGCCTGTTCACATAGCTCCTGTGTGTGGAGTTGGGGGGGTTCTGCCTGTTCTCACAGATCGTACTTTGGAGTTGGGTGGTGCATGTTGTGTCAGGCTTTTCTCTGTGTCCTGTTTGTGAGTCATGCCTGTTGACACAGGTGGTTGTAATCTGTCTGGTCTCACTGCTGCTAATGCCTGCAGAGTGTACCATGGCAGCCTGGCCACCCTCCTGTTGGGGTGTACCAGGCAGCTACCAGTGGCTCTTGGGCCTGGCTTTGCTGCACACATGGGCCCCTTTCTGATGGGGAGCCTGCTCTTTCGCCTGTCACGTGCTGTGGTGCTGGCTTGAACAGTTGTGCAATCATGCCCACATGCCTTTCATTCACTGAGTCCACAGCGGTTTGCTGAGCAGAAGCCAATGAACAGGTCAATGAAGTGAGACCAAGAGGAATGATAGTCTTGTGAACCCAAGGACTTTGAGCTCAGGGGCTCCTGTGGCTTTGTAGAACCACACAGATGGTGAAAGTGGGAGGTCCCCCCACTCAGGGACATCTCTTTCTCACTCCTAGGCGGGGCTGGCCTCCTGCACCTCTCTCCATAGACCCCAGCTCCGCCCCTGGGGGGCTCAGGCCTGTGCACCTGCAAGAAGGCCCAGCAGTGCTCAGCCCCTCAGAGCCCAAGTCTGGAGAGCGACCAGGACTAAAGGCCCCCAGCCAGCACAGCTGCATCCAAACTGAAAGCCAGGCCAGGCATGGTGGCTCAGGCCTATAATCCCTACACTTTTCAAGGCCGAGGCGAGTGGATCACTTGAGGTCAGGAGTTGAAGACCAGCCTGGCCAACATGGTGAAACCCTGTCTTTACTAAAAATACAAAACAAATTAGCTATGCTTCATGGCAGACGCCTGTAATCCCAGCTACTTGGGAGGCTGAGGCAGGAGAATCACATGAACCCAGTAGGTGGTGGTTGCGGTGAGCCAAGATCACGCCACTGCGCTACAGCCTGGGTGACAGAGTGAGACTCTGTCTCAAAAAAAGAAATAAAAAGAAATTGAGGCCAGGCATGGTGGCTCATGCCTGTAATCCCAGCACTTTGGGAGGCCAAGGTAGGAGGATCACTTGAGTCCAGGAGTTTGAGGCCCCCTGGACAACATGACGAAACCCCATGTCTACAAAAAATTTTAAAAATTAGCCAAGTGTGGTGGCACGTGCCTGTGGTGCCAACTGCTTGGGAGGCTGAGGTGGGAGGATCATTTCAGCCCAGGAGGTTGAGGTTACAGTGAGCTGTGATTACACCACTGCCCTCCAGCCTGGGCAACAGAGCAAGACACTGTCACAAATAAATAAATAAATAAATAAAAAAGAATTGGAGTCCTTGTCCATCTTAATGCCTGCCCAGCATAGCAGTCAGGGAAAAGAACGCCTGGGCCACAGTGGGCCCTGGGCACTCACTTCTGCCCTGGGCCTCGCAGGCAGCTGAGCCCGAGGTGGAGGTGGAGGTGTACCGGCGGGACTCTAAGAAGCTGCCAGGCCTGGGAGACCCTGACATCGACTGGGAGGAGAGCGTCTGCCTGAATCTCATCCTGCAAAAGGTATGGGGTGGGATGGGTGGGGCTGCTGATTGGCCGTGAGGGACAGCTGACCCCTCCATGCAAGCTGACCCGTACTCTCTTCCAGCTGGACTACATGGTGACCTGCGCAGTGTGCACACGTGCTGACGGTGGGGACATTCACATTCATAAGAAGAAATCTCAGGTGAGCCCTGGCACTAGAGCACCCAGCCTCCTAACTGCCAGTTCAGCCCAGGCGTGGCAGGCCTCTGGCTGCCCAGCATTTGAGAGAGACAAGTCCTCCTCCCACTTACTTCTTTGCCCCTGAGGTGAGGGATCTGACTCCAGAAATCCGCTCAGCTCCTGGGGTCCTGTATCCCATGCGAGGAGCACAGAACCAGCTCCTCCCCACATCTCCTCCAGGCGGATCTCTGAATTTGGACTGGCTGTGGGCTGGGTGGCCTCCCTGGTCCATCCTTGGACTGGCTCTGGGCCTGTATGTGGGGTGGGGCCTCATTTGTTCTCCAAATCTGTTTTCTTCCAGCAAGTGTTTGCATCTCCCAGTAAACACCCTATGGACAGCAAGGGGGAGGAGTCAAAGATCAGCTACCCCAACATCTTCTTCATGATCGACAGCTTCGAGGAGGTGAGCTCCGTGTAGGCCTCTCTCCTTAGCTTCCCCTTCTTGGAGATGGGTGTCAGGCACTTCTCCCCAGGCCTTAGCGTTGCAGGAAGCCGTGGGTGACTTGGAGCCAGGAAGAGTCCAGCTGAGGCAAACATGGCCCTCTTTCTTCCAGAGTTTGCTTGCTGACAGGTGAATTCACCCAGCGTAGCCTCTGTTTCCTCTGCTGTAAAATCAGAGTCATGATCATCTGTCCTACTTACTGTCAGGTCTGAAGACCAAAAGGCTCCTGAGTGGGAGGATACCTCATAAACTCCCACAAGAAATGCTGGCCGGGCGGGAGGAACCATTGTAAACTATAAAGCAGCACCTCCACGCCCGCACTGACGTGGAATCCTAGGATGTCAAAGAGGGATGGGGCTTCTAGAGTCTTCTGGGCCAAGCCACAGGGACCTGGGCAGAACGAGACTCACCGAGAAACACAGGGCACTGGGAGGGTGGGGAGGAGAGCTGGCCATGCCCACTCCCCGCACTGCTCGCCCATGCCTCTCCTCTGTTGAGGCCCTGGCCAGGGTCCTTGTGCGCATCCAAGGCGCTCGGGCCCCTGAGGACTTAGGAAGAAGGTGCGTGCGTCTGCAGGAAGATCCCAGGCTCGGGGAGGTCGTGTCCCCTCTCCAGGCTCATGCAGCTCGTGCGGAGCAGAGCTGAGATTTGCATCTAAGTCTTTGTGACCTCAAAGCTCGCAGGCTATGCACCAGGCCCTGGGAGCAATGACTCGGAAAGGTGGCAGGATGGGCCCTGTGGCACCTTAGTCTGGCATTGTCCCCTCAGATGGTGGTCACCCTGCCACCACCGAGCCTTTGGCCACACAGGAGCCTCGAAGGTGTGGTGGGCAGGGCCAGGTACCCCTAGACGATATGGAGGGGCCCAGACAGTGGCCAGCAGTCCTGGTGAACCATGAGGGCATGCACCTTCTGCCAGTCTCAGAGTCACCATAAGAGTCCCTGTCCTCTCCTGCTCCTCCATCCCTGCCCTAATGTGAAGCTCTTCCTGTCCCGTGGGGCTCAGAGGGCATGGGGCCCAGGGAGTGTGTGGGGCAGGGAGCCAGTTGTCCCCTGCAAAATGGGGTTTTCCAAGCAGCCCTCCCTGGCAGTTGGGCTGTGGTGTGGCCAGTGGGCCCTGACGGTCACATCCCTGTCTCTTTGTGCCCTGCCCCAGGTGTTCAGTGACATGACTGTGGGGGAAGGAGAGATGGTCTGTGTGGAGCTGGTGGCCAGTGACAAGACCAACACATTCCAGGGGGTCATCTTTCAAGGCTCCATCCGCTACGAGGCGCTCAAGAAGGTGTACGACAACCGGGTGAGTGCGGGGCAGCCTTGTGGGTGCTCTCCCTGGCCCGGGGTGGCGGCTCCACAGCCCGCCTTGGTCCACACCACGGGGCCTCCCAGCCTGCTTCTGTGAGATGTCAGCCACTGGGGACACCGCCAGCCCCTTGGGTTCCTCACAGGCGCTCCCTGCCCTCTAACGCCATCCTTCATGGTCGGCCTCAGTCCACAGGGCCACTTGCCTTCATCTGAAACGTGAGCGGGGACTTCCTCCTCAGTCTCTCATTTCCTGGGAAGTGACAGCTGATGGTGTCGCTGTCACCCCCTTACTGCCCTTGCTTCCTGTGACTGGCCCTGGGAGCGCTCTGAGTCATGACTGAGCAAGCGGATGTGAGCAGGCTGTTTTCCTGCAGTGGGTGCCATCCGCAACCAGCATTGCTGCCAGCCTGAGGCCCTGTCTTCAGCCTGGTGTGTGGTTTGCTGGGTGCTGAGAGGGGCGCCAGACAGGGATGTGGGTCTGTTCCAGCTGCCCCACCTGCTGGCCCAGACCCTCCCTCCTGGGCAGCCCTTGGGGTCACTCCTTGAGAGATGGTTACCCTGGCTGTTCATGTCCTGGGGAGGGGCCCCATGGAGGCCTCCCCACCTCCCTGACTCAGGCTGCCCCCGGCCGGCCCACAGGTGAGCGTGGCTGCCCGCATGGCACAGAAGATGTCGTTTGGCTTCTACAAGTACAACAACATGGAGTTTGTGCGTATGAAGGGCCCCCAGGGCAAGGGCCACGCTGAGATGGCGGTCAGCCGAGTGTCCACAGGCGACACGTCCCCCTGTGGGACCGAAGAGGACTCCAGCCCAGCTTCGCCCATGCACGAGCGGGTAAGGGCTGCAGGGCTGGGGGCGGGGCCTCCCGTCCCTCAGGTTCACTTCCCACCATCTCCCCCGTGCTCACGGCCTCCTGGGGATGTAGGTGTCATCGTCCCCACCCACCAGTGTGCAGGCCGAGGTGCTGAGCATGCAGAAGCCCGGACCACCCAGCCCTTCTCTCTGCCCAGTGGTTTGTACGAGGTGCTGCTGCGGGGGAGGCGTTCCTGCCTTGCAGACCTGAAGGGCTGTGCCTGCCCAAGGTCACACAGCAGGTTGGTGCTGGGTCAGAGCTCTTTCTGCCCCTCTGAGAAGCCGAAAAGCCAGACTGAGTCCACAGGGCCAGTGGGCAGAAGAGACTGGCTAGGGACCCAGGCCTGGCCCTGACACCTGCCTGGGTGAACCTGCTGGGTGAGCATAGGCCCATGGCCAGTCTTCCCCGGTGAGTCAAGGTGGGGATGATGGTGACTGGGGGTAGCCAGAGCGTGCAGAGCGTGCAGAGGCCTGGAGCACCCAGCTCTGCTCTTTGTCCAGCGGTTTGTATGAGACATCACTACAAGGAAGGCGTTCCTGCCTCCCACACCTGGGAACCAGACTTGCCAGCTTGCCGTTGGTCACGAGCTCTCTTGGGATAGCACTGGGCTTGGGGTCCTGCTCTGTCTAGGCCGCCCCACTTCCCCAGGGTGGCAGGCTGAGAGAAGCAGCTTGGTTCCCCGAAGCCTTTGATGGGCACAGACGGGAGAAGGCCTCCAGCCCACTGGCTGCTTTGCTCAGCCCGTGTCTTCCAGAGGAGCTGCCCAGAGCCGTAGGTCTTGGAAGAGGACAGGTGTGCTCACCTGGGCAGGGGGCACCCTGGGCACAGGTCCGGCCTCAGTCTTGCCCATCTGTTGTCCAGGAGAGATGCCGCCCACAGCCGGAATCCTGCTCTGCTGCTCTCATAACCTTGGATGTGTCTCTTTTCCCCTCCGAGCCTCAGTTTTCCCATCTAGAGACAGGGCATGCGGATGCCTGCCCCTTGAGTATTTATACGGGAGGCTCTGAGGAGTCCGGGGCTTGGCCCTCAGGAGGATTCCCAGGAGGCAGCCGCTGTAGTCGCTGTTGATCTAGCGTGGGAATGTAAACAATCCATCCCCACAGGCATGCCTGAGATGGGGGAGTGAGCATTTGTTACACTTTTAATTTTAAAAAGATCTTAACCATGCATATCTCCAGGTGGTCAGATGTTGGTTTCTTTCTCTTGTGTATACCTTTTTTTTTTTTTTAATCTTCTGCAATGAATGTATTTTACAAGCCAAAGATGGCAAGTGCTGTTTTTTCCAAAGATGGGTGAGAATTCCAGGTGGGGCCTCACTCTTCTTTGGAATGAGGTGTTTTATATTTCTGAGTTCATTTCTGAGATAAAGGGCCTGGTTCTTCTCCCTGGTTCTATATGATCCCCTGGGACTCTGACAAAATTTGTGTGTGAAAGTCCTTATGAAGACGTGGCCCGAGCTCTGGGCTGGAGAAACCCGGGTACTGCCTCCAGCCACAGCGTGAGGGCTGAGTGACCACAGGTCACTAGACCAGCCTGAGTCTTGGTTTTCCTGTCTGTCCAGTGGGAGTGGCTTTGAGGGGTGTGAAACCTCCTGGTGCCTCAGTGGCAGGGCAGCCCTGGGGTTCAGGGGGAGGGACATGCTAGGGTCACACAGAGTCAGCAGCAGAGCTGGACCCTGGGGACCGCCACCTGTGCTCCCGCTGTTGCCTGTCTCCTTCTCCGGCGGGGTCGTCTGGAGCCAGTGCGTGATACATGCCGACTCTTTGTGTTGTGGTTGCTGCTGTTTGTTTCTTTTATCTTTTAAAAACCTTCCCCGGCTGTGGGAGCACCGTCTGGAGCCCAGCAGCTACCAGGACTTTGGTGGATGTCAGAGCCATGACGAGGAGGCTGACGGGGCTCCCGAAGTCTCGGTCCCAGCTCATCTTGCTCCTCAGATTCTTGTTGGCATGGGGAGGAGGGAGGAGATGGGCCAAGTTCCCTCTGCCTGGAACGCCCTTCCCCCCCTTCTTCACCTGGCGAACTCCTACTCGTCCTTCAAGACCCAGCTCCAGCGGCGTCTCCTCCAGGAAGCCTTCCCTGATTTCCCAGGCTGTGGATCCCTTTTGCCTCTGTGCTTTGTGTATCCTGTGCTTCTCTTTCTCTGTTTCCACAGCCAGCATGCTGTCTATGGTTGTCACTCTCTGAGTCTGCCATCCCCAGCAGATTGTGAGCTCCTTGAGGGCAGGGACCTGCCATGTGCCTGTCTGTTCTTAGTGCTGTGCCTGCCTGGCCCTGAATGTGTGGTGAACAGAACCAAACGTGACTAGAAGTGGGGAGGAGGAGACAGACCTAGAGCTACTTAGCACAGTACTTCCTATGACGGGTGGTGGGAGTGAGAGGGATGGGACCACTTCAGCCCTGAGCAGTGGGGTGAGTAGTGTGGCCCTGGGGGACAGAAGATGGGGCAGCTGCCGGCCTGCTTGGTGACCATAGGCAAGCCAAGTTCTCAGTCCTTGCCTCAGTTTCCCCATCTGTCAGAGGGACTGACGCTAAGCCCCTGTCTGATGGAGCTGGGAAGCCTGAGGGGTCTGTGTGTGGGGCGGGTGCTTGCTCAGCGTCAGCAGCTGTTGTTACTTTGTGCTTGAACAACCCCTATCTGGTGTTTGAGGCCCAGAGGAGGAGGGTCTTTGTGTCATTAGCGGCAGCAACCTGGTCCCTCCTCGGGCAGCACTGGTGTCCAGGTGGCCTGCTGGCCCCTGGGCATCTTCCAGTCTCTAGGCCCCACCTAGCATGGGCCGGCTGGGGGCTGGGTCCACCTGGCCGAGTAGCCTCTTCCCTGGGAGCTGTTGGGTTGTTTGAGGTGGGAGAGGAGGGGTGTTGGGACCCCTGGTCGGGGGCTATGCTGCTGCTCTTGTGACTTGGGCTGCTTGTTCCAGGTGACCTCCTTCAGCACGCCCCCAACCCCAGAGCGGAACAACCGGCCCGCCTTCTTCTCCCCGTCCCTCAAGAGGAAGGTGCCACGGAACCGGATCGCAGAGATGAAGAAGTCACACTCGGCCAATGACAGCGAGGAGTTCTTCCGGGAGGACGACGGTGGAGGTGACCCCCCCGCCCCCGTGTGCCCTAGGCCCCCGCACCCTTCAGTCTCCTCTCCATCTAGACCAGTGATTCATTCATTCATTCATTTGTTCATTTAGCAACACTTAGAGTAGGTGCCATTTGCCAGGCACCCCTCCAGGAGCTGAGGGTAGAGCTGGGGACAGACAGATGGCTGCCTCCAGGGGTCCCTTCCCGGTGGGCCTAGGCATCTCCTTGGCAGAGAGCTTGGAGCGCAGATACGCAGCAGTTTGTCAGTTTCAGGGGATTGCTCGCCTTTCTCATGCTTTCAGCCTGCTTAAGGAAGGAGACCGTTAGGTGATCTGATGGCTCCACGCACATGGGGTGTGAAGGGAGAGAGGAGGCCCCTCCCCTGTGCTGCCATGGGCCAGCTCACCCTCGGTGTGTCCCGGCCCTCCTGGCTCTGTGCAGCCTCCCAGGGCCATGCACTCTTGGGTGACAGAGCCACCACGTCGTGTGGCTTCCCCTGTGCCCCTGTCCAGCGGCCTCCGGGCTTCTGTGCCTGGGTGTTCCCATGCCCGTCAGTCCTGCCCAGGCGTAGTCTGTACTCTCTCCTGAGCGCCTATGCCTGCTCCCTGTCCTCACTCAGGGACTGTCCAGAATACAGGAGTCATTCCCAGAGCCTGGGGAGGCCACTGGTTTTAAGCAAGAAGTGACACAATCAGATTAGCATATTCAAAATGCCACCCAGCAGTCTCTGTGGGAAATGGCTCCTGTGGACAGGGATGGCTATCAGAGACAGGTTGGGAGGTTCTGCCACCTCTGCTGGCATAGACCACATGCGTTCCTGTCGTCCTCAGAACCCAGCAGGTGCCTGGCTCCGCAGTGTGCATGTCTGTTGAGTGTATGGAAGTAAAGGATTGGCCGGGCACTATGGCTCACACCTGGAATCCCAGCGTTTAGGGAGGCCGAGGTGGGTGGATCATCTGAGGTCAGGAGTTTGAGACCAGCCTGGCCAACAAGGTGAAACCCCATCTCTACTGAAAATACAAAAAATTAGCTGGGTGTGGTGGTGTACGCCTGTAATCCTAGCAACTTGGGAAGCTGAGACAGGAGAATTGGTTGAACCCGGGAGGCAGACGTTACAGTGAGCTGAGATTGAGCCACTGCACTCCAGCTTGGGCAACAAGAGCGAAACTGCGTATCAAAAAAAAAAAAAAAAAAAAAGAAGTGAAAGATTTGCTGACAACTCCCACTGAGCACCTCCCCCAGCAGGGAGCTGGGGCTGCAGCACTGATAAGAAGAGGTGGCAGTCTTTGTCCTGACCACTGGGACCAAGAGGCAGGGGCCCTGACTGCCCAAGGCCCTGGCCCGGGTCAGGGACTCCAGCACTGGCCTCAGCCTGCTCTTGTGTGAACTTGGGCCAGCCGCTCCCCACCTGCGCCTGTTCTCAAATCAGTAAGACGTGTTGATCACTGCCCGAGTCTGCCTCTCTGGGGCAGGCTCCCCGAGCCTGGACCGCACGACTGGGTAACGGTGCAGGCCAGCCCAGCCTTGCTGCTCCCATGCCCTGCAGGTGACGGTGCCTAGTTCCAGGGACAGGGCCCACAGAAGCAGAGAATTACACAATGTGGTGTGTGCCAGACCCCCCGGAGGAGACTAAGCTCCAGACAGAGAAGGGAGCAATGAGGGGGTGGCCAAAGAAGTCTTCCTGGAGGTGGAGGCATGGGTCTGGGCCCTGGAGGAAGGGGGGGGTATGTCAGAGGCGAGGAGGCGGCGGCTCTTGCGGGAGGTGTGGGTGCCGGTGTGGGGGTGTTGGTAAGGAGCGCCCTGTCCTCAGTAGAGTGTGGCCTCAGCCTGGACGGGGAGCTGGCCTGCAGCCCATGCTGTGGGCCTTGACCTGGCCTTCTGTCCTCCAGCCGATCTGCACAATGCAACCAACCTGCGGTCTCGGTCCCTGTCGGGCACGGGACGGTCGCTGGTCGGGTCCTGGCTGAAGCTCAACAGAGCAGATGGAAACTTCCTTCTCTATGCACACTTAACCTACGTCACTTTGCCGCTGCATCGGATTTTAACAGGTAATGCTGGCTAACGCGGGGACACAGCGGCACCTCCTCACAGCCAGCTCTGCCTTCAGGGCCCTGGGTCTTTTAAGCCACCTGGAGTCATCCCGCCCGGTCCTGTCGGTTGGGTTTCTCTGCAGGGCTCTCGGCCTCCTTGTCTCAGGCTTTGGGTGGAGTGTCGCTTTCCCAGAGCCGAAGTCCCTCCTGTGCTCAGCTTTCTGGTGCACCTGCTGCCAGCTCGCCAACCCAGGCCTGCAGCAGCCGTGACAGGCAGTGGCCCTGGCCCCCACACCAGCTTGTCCCTGAGCCGCTGCATGGTGCACCATGGCTGCAGGCCCCTTTCCCAGTCTGCAGGGTCAAGATAGTGGAGACTGCATCTCCCCTGCAGTCTGTGAGGCCTGGACAGGAGATGCGTGAGCGGCTGAGGTGGGTCCCTTTAGAAGTGGCACTGCGTGGCCGTAGCACTCACTGCTGCTGAGTGTTACTGTTTATCTTCTTCCCTCCCGCTGGCCCTAGACATCCTGGAAGTTCGGCAGAAGCCCATCCTGATGACCTAGCTGCGTACGGAGCCTGCGCAGAGCCCCGGCCGGGCCCAGCCCTGGGAGTGCTGCCAAGTGCCTACCTGTCCACCGCCACCGGGGTCTTCTGTGACACGCCAGCGCTGGAGCTGCAGCCAGGCGGGGCCACTCGACTCCCGGGGCCAGGGCCGACTCCACGAACACCAGCCCAAACTGAAGTGCCTCTTCCCTCCCCTGCTGGCTCTGCTCTGCCCTGTGCCCCCCACCCATCGCCCCCCACCCATCTCTGGAGAGCCCTCTGCACCCAAAGAGGACCAGAGATGCCATCGGCCATGAGAGAGCGGGAGGAGCACCCAATGTCCAGAGTGGGGCCAGACCAGCGCGTCCGTGTTCAAGTCCCCCAACAGCAGGCGGAACCACCCAGCCAGGGCACTCAGTGCATCGGACCGTCCACACCTTGAGGAAAAGCAGTTGAAGGTTTTGTCATGCTGTGTGGGTGAATCTCAGTACCCGAGTCAGTCCCAGCCTGTCCTCCTGGTTTACCACCTTGTTGTAATAGGAGATGGGAACACGGGAAATTTGATGGCCTTGCCCTGGGCTGGGATTACCTCACCCACGCCCAGTTCCACAAAGGCCTACAGCTGAGCAGACGGCCCTGATCCCGCCAGAACGGCCTTTTGCTTCCAGCCAAAGAACACCGCCAACACACACACCTCCAACCTGGGACATCCCACAGTGGGCCTCGGACGGAGGGACCCACAGAATTTGGATTCTGAGGGTAGTCAGGAGGCCTCGGTAGCCAGGCAGAATGGGCTGTCTGCCAAAGGGTGTCTGATGTGGGGTGGGGCTGGCATCCTCCCAGGAAGGTTCTAGGTGGAACCCCGTCTTCTGGGGGCAGGGGTGTCTTCATCTTCCCTGGTTTCCTAGAGCTCACTTCCTTTGATGGAGTGTGCTGGTCCCATCTCTCAGACCAGCACACTGAGGCAGAGGAGTTGCTCAGAGGCTCACACGGGCACTCCCATCAGTTTGTGTGAGCAGCCGCCCAGCCTTGGCCTGGTCCAGCATGAAGGAGTTTCCATCTACAGGGATGCCCGGTGCCCTCCCCAAGAGCAGGGCTGTCCCCTACCCAACTGGGAATAAACTGGAAGCTGGGTCTCTTTGTTGCTATGTTGTTTTTTTTTTTTTGTTTGAAGTCCCCAGGAATATTTGAGGGGTTCCAGTGATGTGTTTAGGGGTCTTTATGGGGGAAGAGGAGGGGCTTGTTCTCCTGTCTGTTTATTCTTTGGGCTCTGGGAACAGGGAACTACTTTGGGGCTTTCTCCAGACTTTTGTATGTTGTTATTAAAAGCGAGCTATTGCATTTCGTTCTGCCTCAGTTTGCCCACCTGTGAAATGGGGCTGATACCACCTACCTCACTGAAGTCTCCAGGGTTCAAGCGTGTGGCTGAGTCAGGGCGCAGTCACCCATCATGCTACGTAGGTCGTGTCAGATGTTAGAATCCTGGGATGCCCATCTCCCCCACGCCCTTTGTGATAACCTAGTCTGAGACTGTGCTTGGTGGGGGATCTGAACATTCTTCTTCTCCAGCAATGTCCACTCAGGCCTGATGGCTCAGCTCTGCACTATTTCATGTTCCAAACCCATGTCTTAGGGCAGCACAGAGCCAGGTCATGTCATGCCCCAGTGTGGGGACAGAGCCTCAGGGAGCCCCGAGCGTGGCCCAGCTGTCCTGCCCAGCCTCATTTGCCTGCTCTCCGGGGATGCCAGATGCTGTCTCCAGGCTTGTGTCCATGTGGCTAAAATCCACCTATTTCTTCAGGACCTTTGCTCTGGCTTGTTCTGGGGATCTTGGGAGCATACAGCCTTGACAGCTCCTCCGTGGGAAGGTGATGCAGTCCAGGTCGTGAGCAGCACAGCGGCCTGCCCTCTGTTCTCAGTGGTAAGGGGCATGAGAAGGTTCTCTCCCCTGGGGCCAGCATTGGCCAGCACTCCTGGCTGGCTCAGGGCGAGCCCGGCTCCTCTGTAAGATGGAGAATGTGATGGCGAATGTAAGTGCTGCTTGCCTCACAGGGTGACCATGAGGACCAGTCACAGTGACATGTAAAAGGGCTTGCTGGTCACAGAAATATGTGCAAACCATGATATTTTAGAGATCAGCCCTCAATTTGTAAGGTATGTAAATAAAGCATGCGGCGGGCTGGCAGTTTCATAACCAACACATAGCACCTACTGTGTGCAGGCGCCGATCCGACCCATCTTACAGGCGAGGAAACCACCACACAGAACTGCCCCGAACAGAACAGCAAGGGCTGGCGATGGGAGTCAAACCCAGGCATGCGGGCCCAGCCTGCGCGGTGAGCCACGCTGTGCTGCCAGGACAGAGGGACAGACGCCTGGTGGAGTCCGCCTTTCTCAGTCCTTACAGTCTTCTCCAGAGGGTGCTTTTGATGCCGATTTAAAACTTGCTCAGAGCCACCTGGTCACTTGAGAACTAGACAGGAAGGTTTGTTTTTCCAAAGTGACAAATGATGTGTGTAATAAAGTAATAGGGTAACAAGTGGCGGGGCCAGAGCCAGGGTCCCCAGAGTCCTGGTGTTGGCACATTTGTGTTTATAAGGCCATCTTTAATTTTTCCAGGAACATGCCTGCCTCTTGTGTAATACAGGGAAGATCACGCATGGTGACACCTAGGTTTCCTCAACAGAAAACCGCTTTAATCCAAACCGCCTTTAAGACATATTGGGGCCAGGTGTGGTGGCTCACGCCTGTAATCCCAGCACTTTGGGAGGCCGAGATGGGCGGAGCACCTGAGGTCAGGAGATCAAGACCAGCCTGCCCAACACAGTGAAACCCTATCTCTACTAAAAATACAATTAACCGGGCGTGGTGGCGCATACCTGTAATCCGAGCTACTCGGGAGGCTGAGGCAGAAGAATCACTTGAACCCGGTAGGCAGAGGTTGCAGTGAGCCAAGATCGCAACATTGCACTCCATCCAGCCTAGGGGACAGAGCGAGACTCTGTCTCAAAAAAAAAAAGACATATTGATCTTTTTCATCCCAAACTCCCTTTAAGGCATGTTGGTCTTAAGGGGATTTGGGATTAAAGCAGTTTTCTGTTGAGGAAACCTAGGTGTCCCTTTTTAGGACATTAAGAAAGTCATGGGGTGGGCTTTTTCATGGAAAGGAATGTGATGATCCTAGATTCCAACAGGTGATAGATGGTTTCCATTCCCACCCTTCCTTTCAGCACCTGTAAATTCAGGTAGTGGCCGCCTTCCATTCTGATGTCCTACTGGAAGGGCTTAGCTGCCTGCAAAGACAGCCAAGGCTCATCATTTCAGAAGATTATTTAAAACCTGAGTAACGGGTAGTCAGAGGAGAGCAAAAGGAAGCAAGATCCTCCAAGCCAAGTCAACTTGGAGGCAGGATGGGTTGGTGGGTGGAGTCTGCTCTTTCAGATTCTTACAGGCTGTGAACGGACCCTCCACTGAGCTGCCCTCCACGCGGAGTCACGGGAAGGGCATAAAGGCTTGTTCCACAGGTGCCCTCCCACAAACCAGGATCTGTTTTTGCTGTGTTAATCACAAATAGACTAGTTGGTAGAAGACTTTTACAAAGTAAAACTTTTTTTTACTGAAAGATGTCCCAGAGGAAAGGCTGTGTGCCGCTGGTATATTCTAATGGCTGCCTTTTGGAAAACAGGTATTTGACCATGTCCTAATATGGTGGTTTTAAGCTGTTGGCCCAAATTCTTTAAAGACATATTAAACATCTGCCAACTTTTTAGTGAACTTAACAGGTTTCACTGACGTTTTTCTCAGTTTTCGAATTTAGGTGGAATTTGCTTTCGTGTCCCGTTTCCAAAACCAAGTCTCTTGACAGCACATTGGTTTTTCCTGTTGATTTGTTCTAATCTGTATCAGAAAGCAGAATTACTGTACTTCTGTTTGACAAATGACCACCTGATAGGACCAGGACCCTAAGAGATGAGGAGATGCAAGTGCCCTTGAGCTTGAATGGAAGCAGCCTCTGGAGGGGCAGCCACAGCCCTTCAAGGGAGAGCAGCAATTCAGCAGGTGGCCAGAGTGCCACGTGACTCTGCAGATGATCCCTGGGAGCCAGGTGACGGACACCTGGGTCTTTTTTCTTTTTCACTGGCTAGCTTGATCCTGAGTGGCAAAAGGACCCCCGATCCCTGGAGCACTCCTTGGGACACCAAGTGGCCTTGGGTCTGGGTTCAGAGCTCCTCCTGTAGGTGGAGCCTCAAAAGTGGAGGCAGCTGCTGATGGGCGGAGTTGACAATTTCCTGTGGTTCCTAAGGCAGGTAGGCGTTTTCATTGTTCCGTTTCCTCTAGCCCAGCAGATCAAATATCAGTGACCTTGCCACCCCACAGAGCCCCTGGCAAACTTGCTTTTTTCCTCACTGTGGTCCTTCAGTCCCTTTAGTCCCCGCTCTGTGGAAGGCCAGGCAGCTTAGGTGTAAATAGGTATCCTTTATGGTTTCCAAATGAATCAATTGTGTGAGAGTAATTAAATCTGCAAGAAAACCTGTTGAGATTCTTCACTACTTTGAGGCTAATGATTTCTGCAAAATGTATTTTAGCAAAAACGCCATGATGGCCTAAGATCGGTATGCTATTGCCAGTGGTAGTTCCATAAACATTACCAACAGCTTTAGTAACCATCTTCCACGTCCAGTAGAAATCTTTTCTAGGCGGTATTTGTTAGTTGCCTGTTAGCTTTGCTTTATGATTTCATGTTTCTTTTAAAGGCTGTTTTGCATACTATTAAATTCTTTTTTTCTGTGTCTTCCTCTAATGAATTTTTACTTTTTTCTGTAATGGGCACTTCAGGGTAAATACAGATATTATAGCAAAGCGATAATTTAATGATTGAATCTTAATTTGCCCCCAGTGATTCCTTAAACTTTTTTTGGAGCTTTCACACAAGCTACTTTTTTTGAACGAGCGTGTTGGAGGCAGAGATAAATCACCCTGTGTGCTGGCTTTGCCTGCCGTGAGCCAGGGAGGAGTCCGAGAGGAGGTGGGTGCATCAGTGACTGGGGTTTGGCCAGATATGCCATATTTGCAGAATTAAATCATATCAAGATGCATTTCAAGGCCTGGCATGGTGGCTCGTGCCTGTAATCCTGGCACTTCTGGAGGCCGAGGCGGGCAGGTCACTTGAAGTCAGGAGTTTGAGAGCAGCCTGGCCAACATGGTGAAACTCCCATCTCTATTAAACATAGAAAAATTAGCTGGGTGTGGTGGTGTGCACCTGTAGTCCCAGCTACTTGGGAGACTGAGAATTGCTTGAACCCAGGAGGCAGAGGTTGCAGTGAGCTGAGCTTGCAGTGAGCTGAGCTTGCAGTGCTGTACTCCAGCCTGGGTGACAGTGAGACTCTGTCTCTCAAAAAAGAAGATGCATTTTGCATTTAGCTCTCAGCCTTCACAAAGTGTAGTGCACACCCTTTCAGTTGTACTATAAAATTTCCCAAGCTTTTTCAGAGAACCTCTTAGCCCTCGCAGAAGTGAAAAAACAAGGGAATAGGGGCCAGGAGTCCCAAGTTCAGGGTTTGCAGGCTCACGGTAAGCTGCCTGGTCTAGCGGAGTATGAGGTGTTTGCAGCAGGCAGCTCTGCCGCCTGGCAGCTCAGCAGGCCTTCCGCGCCCGCTACTGCGTGGCCTTCGTAGGCGGAAGCAGCCTCATTGTCACCTTTCACACCATGAGCCTTTTCTTTCCATGGTCAGATGGACTTAGTAAGTTACCAGCGATGGGCCTAAGGCCTAAGACTCTGCAGAAAGTTACAGAATGGATAATGAGGGGCAGAGAAAAGGGGGGCCAAGAGGAACACCCACATTCAGGAAAATAGTAAGGGACATCCCACCAGTAACACTCCTTGGGAACAGTCACTGCCTTAGAAACACCAGACCAGAATTTTCTGATCCAGCACCCCAAAGGTAGGCCATGCAAGACGGCGGTTAGGAAGGAGGTGGTCTAGCAGGTGTAGACTTCCTTGCCATCCAGGTCAGCCCCCTTCTGGTTGAACAGTGGGAAGTCCTTTTAAAACAGTCACCTGGAAAATGTTCAGTAGATATTTGGGGAGTCTCTACCTTGGAAGCTGTCTGCAGGAACCTCATTCCTATTAATTGCCTCCTCTTGAAGGCTAGTTTTGCTGTTTCAGTTCCTTTATCCTGACTTAGATGAACTTTCAGGAGCTACTGTCATGCCCTGGCTTAGAAGGAGAAAAGTTAACCGGAAAACAAAACCTTTGAGAGTCTTAATTGGGAGGATAGGGGAATGTAACTCAGTCCCTACAGTAGCACAGTTCATTGTAAATAGACATGTTGACCATCGTAACACGCTATACTTTCTGCCTGATTGTGAGTATGACGAGAACAGCTGGAAAATTTACCTAAGGAAGGAAAATACTTGTTCCTGGGGATAAAGAAAGGATCTTTTCTTTCCTCACAGCATCATTGAATTACCTCCTGACCCAGCCTCTCCAGCAGCCAACAGGTTAATGAGAGATTTCTCTTCTCTGTGTGGACTGGGGTCTTTCCTCTTGGAATCTGACTTTAATAAAATGATTAGGTTGCTCATTTTGAAATAACCATGGTTTTTAGCAGACTTTTATGCCATTCTTTTAATAAACAATTTTGCTCAAAAGATTTTAGCCAATTCCAGAAGCCAACGTAGTTGAGTAATTTAGTGGGCATGTTTATCTCACTTAACATGGAATGCTGGAGAAGCGTGGGGCTGGGACCTCAATAAGCCACACCACCCCAGACACACTCAACCCTGGTCCTGGGTTTTCTCAAGTAGAATCACCACTTGCCTTCCTGGGATGCGATGATGTTGAAGTGTGACAAGGTTACGTCCAAAGGCTGGCATATTTCCTGGCAATGCTGATTACTGCCATTTTTTCCCAGCATGCCCGAGGGGTATTTCATGGGCTATCATCTTTAGTGTCATCGGGAGAGCCTGTGTGCCAGTGGTTCTCAAACTTGAGCGTCCATCAGGATCACCCAATGCACGCTTTAACCCAATGTTCAAACCCAGAAGACTGGTGAGGAAAATACTTCGGAATCAGTGATGACGGCTGCACAACTCTTGTCTGCTAAAGCACTGAATCATAAACTTCGAAGGGGTGAGTTTTATATGAATTCTCAGTTTTTAAAAATAACTGGACTCCAACCTGAGGTGCTGATTCAGTAGCCTAGTTGGGGCTCATGGGTTTGCTTTTTTGGGGAGGAATGACTGGGTGTTGCTCTTGCACCCAGGTTGGAGTCCAGTGACACAACCAAAGCTTACTACAGCCTGGACCTCCGGGGCTTAAGCAATCCTTCCAACACCATGCCCAGCTAATTAAAACCTTTTTTTTTGTAGAGACAGGGTCTTGCTGTGATGCCCAGGCTGGTAACTCCTGGGCTCAAGCAATCCTCCCACCTCAGCCTCCTAAAGAGCTGCGATTACAGACGTGAGCTACCTTGCTGAGCCAGGTTTGTATTTTTTTGGTTTTTTGAGATTGGGTCTTGCTTTGTCACCCTAGCTGGAGTGCAGTGGCATGATCACTACTCCCTGGAGCCTCAACCTCTTGGGATCAAGCCATCCTCCCACCTCAACCACCCATGTAGCTGGGACTACAGGTGTGTGCCAATTTTGTATTGTTTGTAGAGCAGGGGTTTCGCTATGTTGCATAGGCTGGTCTCGAACTCCTGGGCTCAAGTGATCCACCCGCCTTGGCCTCCCAAAATGTTAGGATTACAGGCGTGACCCACCATACCAAGCCGGCTTTGCATTTCTAGTAAATTCCTATGTGTCGGACTAGTCCCAGGACCACTTTGAGAACCCAGGTTCTAGCCCAGCTATGCAGGTGAATACCTAAATAGGGCTGGTGCGGTTAAGGTGCAATCTTACTCTTCAGATAGCATTCTCTTAAGTCATTTAAATAGTTTCTATTAGATGTTCATAGTTCAGGAAAACACTTTGGTCTTTGCAATTTTTTTTTTTAAACCAGGAAATACCCCTTATAAACTAAATAAATGCTGAGTAACACAGGAAAGGTTAAAAAAATATGTCTCAAAGGTATGCTGTGAGGACTAACCAAGATAATCTATATAAAAAGCCAATGCTTTGCACACTAGTCCATTAAAAATCAACAGTTCCCATTCCAACTTGTGAAGATTTTAATCCAACAGAGACCCTTGGTCTCAATGGTTTAAAAGTACTCTCGTCCCCCAACAAGGAGTCTGATAATAAATTGGTCTCCTTCTCCCCTCCAAGCTGACCCTGCTGCTGTTGAAGGAAGTTTCTAGTTGTGGCTTTTGTGTGCTGCTGCTTCCTCAGGTCTGACTTGTGTTAATGCCGAGTGCATCACAGAGCAACATGAAACTCACACTGGGATTTTGTTTACTTTTCATTTATTCACATTTCATGGATTGTTCCACTTCCTTGATGGGAGCATTCAAAACCTAATACAGCTGAGATAATATTGTCTGACAATTCAAGTATTTTAGAAAACAATTTCCTATTTAAAGTGAAAAGCAAAAAATTTATCCATCTGATTGCTAAGAAATTTTACATTTCTGTTACAATTTTGTCTGCATAAAATGGAGAGTCTTTCGTCCTCACTATGATTGTTACTGGCTCAGAACAATGGCCTGTGTTGAGAGTGCCGGATTGGAAGAGACCTCACTGTCATCTACCATACTACAGGACACATCAGTTTCTACTTAAAATTCCCAACTCCAGAATGAGAGGACTCATCAGGGGTTTAGGAGTTTGCAAAGCCTTCAAATGCATCATGCTTGAATTTTGACTCTTCTGAAATAGAGTAATTGATAAATGCTCAAAAAACAAACTTGTGTATTACCTTTAGCTTTTACTGAAAAGGCTCTCAGTGAAAATTTGTTTTGAACTCTTAGTAGAGAAGAATAAGGTAGAGTATTAGCTTTTCTTCCCCTCTACACCAGAAAAGGTAGTTGTTTTTTTGGCATGCAGCATATATAAAATGTGATCTAGAATTGAAATTGTAAAATAGAATAATCCTCTTAAAATGAGTCCATGAACAGTTGGACTTGTCTTTCCATGGAAAACAATCTAAACTTCTTTAAAAACTGGACAGGTTTTCAGTCTGTAATTCTAATAATGAAGATGGCATATCACATTTTTGCTTACTAGGAATGCACAGAAGGATGAGATGGACACGCAGGATTTTTTTTTAAAAAAAAGGCCACTGGGATACTCAGTGTTTGTCAAGATGCCAAACAGTTTTAGAGTAACAAAATACACACCTTTAGGCCTGTATATGATACAATCACAGATTCTCAGACAAATGACGAAAATTTCAGTCTACATTAAACGTTTTAAAGCCTAATTTTGTTAAAACTAAACCCATAAAGCAGAATTAGCTGTTAATATAGTGGGGAAAATAGGTAAGCCCTCCAGGGGCCCCAAGTAAAAAGGAGTTAAATTTTACAATAAAATCCACATATATTCAGGCTCTTTACACTGATAAAGTGGAAACCAACCAGTTCTAAAGCATAAAAGAGTCATTTTAAGAAAATATCACATTTTGAGTTACGGTATATGCATCACATTTTTCCCTGTAATTTTCACCTTAACAGTGATAGTCTTAGCAGCAACAGTTTGCTGGGAATGTTAGGAAAAAAGAAAGCCACACATACCCACTAATTTAAAAATATAGAAACGATTTTTTACAGAAAGGAGAGGCTTAAAAGGTAATCCAATCATGATCTTTTCATGCCGTTTTCTGTAAACTTTCCATACACACAGTTGCTAACGAAGTACTGTGTCATGAACACTGGTGTGTCCCAAAGATGCCTGCGAGCTTCTGATTCCAGCTGGTGCCAGGGGCACATGTGTGGCTAAGTTGCAGCAAACTTAACTTTGTTCCCCTTAGTTCCTCTTCATCTTTTTAAAAGTTGAATAAACCTCATGTGAATCAGGCAGGGCTGATATTATTTTAACAGCATCAACCATTTGCTTACTATAAATCATCTGCAACAAAAACTCACCTGCATTCTCAATTCTAAAGTAAATGTAAAAACAATGGCCACATCCTTCCTAGGTGCATACTATAGCTATGTCTGAACACATCCTGTTAACAGTACAAGCACACCTCTGCACGGATTCATCCAAAGCCACACACTAGGCCAAATTCCCCTGGTGGAATCAAAACACTGAAAGTACAGCAAGAACCTGATGACAGCGTTGGCCCAATCACACCTCAGGTACTCAGGAGTTAATCATAACTGATCATAAAATTGCGCCCCTCCCCCCCAAAAAAAGCTTTATACCTAAAGATTGTAGTTTTAAAAAAGCATCTGTGCCGTCCAGTTATTTTGATTACTCTTTTCTAAATGAGAATACACTCTGCACTGAAGATCAGAATATATACACATAAGCCCTTGGGCACTGACCCTCAGCCTCTATACAATATCAACTGGTACTAGTCTCAACTGATTCATGAGGAATCAAAGTGGAAATTTAAACATTAAATTTTGAATCTCATTCATGTGCCCAGAGTCTTCAAAGAATGCTCATGTTACCTGACAGCTCTGGAGAAGTGACATGGATATTTGTGTGCATAACCGTGGCTCCCTTCCAGACACATGGAATCTTAAAAAAGTAAAGATATTTCAGGTATCAAACGTATAATACACTGCTAAAGTTAAAGGCAAAATTTACACACGATTTTCTCTTCCATGACCTTAATTCCATGTTTCCCAGTGAATTCACATGGCTCATGTGTCAAAGCTCCCAGGCACTCACTTGGTAATGGTTTTCATACGGGTGGGGTTGATCACGGTACAAATGCCTATGACCATCATCTTTTTCTAGGATGGTTTCACTTTGATTTCATACGGGTTCACTGTCCATGGTGTAGATGATAAGCTACTGAATTTGTGCTTTTAAACTCATTCCTGGCAATCCCCCCTTAATTTTGTCTTTAGGGGGATAAAGAAGTAACGGCCCCTCATGAATAGAAACTACAAAACCAAAAACTCCTTCACAAGCTACTCATTTCCTTTAAAAATGAAAATGCAATTCCTGAATTCTAGTGAAGCAGCCCACAGGGTTACAGGCTAATGATTAGAACACTGAGGTGAACACTTAGTACTCACATTTTAGCTTAAAAACCAAAAAGCAGAGGACAAACACCTGTCACAGCGTGGCAGTCCGGTTCATTTGGTAACAGAACGAGTCTCACATGCAGGTCGAGCCCACCGGAGAGAAGCATACAGGCCAGCTTCCTTCTGGACACGGCCGGGCACCCTGTTCCAAAGCCTCTCTGGTGGTGGTGGCAGCAGACCCAAAACCCACGGGTTGGAAGAAACTTTGGGAAAGTGAATCGATACCCTGATTGCAGTCCTTGAAGAAATCACTTACGGTTAGTTTAATCAACAAGGGAACATTAAAAAAAATCTTCCAAAAATGGCATTCAAATGTATTTTACACTTTAGACAGTTCTTAAGAAGGGAGAGTACAGTTTGTTGACACTTAACATTTAAAGGTTTTATTGGTTATGTTAATCTTCTTCACAGGAGTTTCAAGTTATCTATAAGTTCTTAGGATGTCAAAGAAGAGAAGAAAAACTAAGTTTAAGGGGTGGTGGGAGAAGCAGCAACTTGGCAATCATTCCACAGCCGACTTGGCGTGATCAGGCATCCTTTTTCTCCAGTAAAATTTTGTGCAACTCATCTGCATCCTCGCTAGTTTTGACCCGAATCAACATGGTAACTGGGATGGTAGCGTTCTTCTCATCGATTGGTGGATTTGGAACACAGATGATAAGAACATTATTTTTCCCTGTTCGGGTACATGGCATATTGGGCGGAATCAGAACATTCAACAATATGTTGCCTGCATGTAAACAAACAAAATCCATCAAAATTATATAAACTACAGCTCCACCAAAGGTATCTGTAACACGCTAAACATGAAACATTAAAATAACTTATACTTAATGGATCTGATATGGGGAGCCAACGGGAATGTCACAAAACCAGGACTGGTTCTCCGAGAACTGTGAGCCTCTGGCAGGACTTGCCCTAGGCTCCAGCCCGAGTCTCTGCACCCACACAGCGTTTCTCACAGAGCCAACAGCCTTGCTCGGAACTGTCAGCCCTCCCAATACTGTCCGTTTTTGCACTGAAGGAAGAACACGGTGGCACAACCCAGAGTCTTCACTGAGCCACACCAACAAAGGACACCTCTGTCACAGAGGCCAGCACAGCTCCCTGGGCAAGAGTGACATGACCGTGATGTTATTACTCATTAGTTAAACCCATGGGAAAGAAAAATGCCTCCCTGGAGTTTCCTTCTGCAACACAGCCTGCTGTTCACCACCACTACTGCCCACTCCACCTCAGGCCTGCCCTTCTTCCTCCCTCTGGGTGCTAGGCTCCTTGCACTGGACTGTTTTCAGGATAAAACTGAGGGTAGACAGCGATGGGTTAGTGATTACTTGCCATATAAAAAGGATTCCTTTAGAAGGTTAATTTCCCTTGGGTGTTTATTAAATTGTCTAATCTCTAGCTTGTCACATTCCTAACACAAAGGAAAAGGAAAAATCATTTTGTTTACAGCTTTTAACACATCTATGTTTCCTTACACACTACTATCCTGGGACTCAAAACTAAATCTATACTCACTAAATATAGGATGAATTTGGCCAGATTGCGCTGTTTAAAAACATATTCATAACCTTGAGTCAGCAGGGTAAAGGCTTTTATATACTATGTGATGATGATGATTTTGTGCCAAATGAAAAAAAGGTACCCACCTAAATTGGTGTCTGCCCGCACCAAAAGCTGTGTCTTCTGATTCACTGTAGGTTTTAAATGCAGAGTACCTATGCCTTTCTCTTTAAACTCATTGTCTTTCTTGTAAAATAGTTTACACCTATGGAGAAAAGTAATAGGTCCCATCAAGCATTCAATGAGGAATCAAGTCACACAGTTTTCTAACAACCACTCTTCACACTTGTGTGGAAAATCTGTATTAAGTGAGAATACAGGAAACTTCAGGATAAATCTTTAATTGATCCAAACTAAGCCTGAGCAAACATCAGAACAAGAAAATCTGCTTAGAGATACTAAAACCCCTCCCCATTTTTTCAAATTAAACAATGGGCCCCATGAAACTTTTTATAACACTTTCTGAAACCATGTTCTCAAGTCAGTCAAACTCAGAGCTCAACAGCCCTCCCTCCCTGTTCTGCTCCTTTGGCCCTGAGCTCAAGAAAGCTGCTCTGGTCCTCTAAAGACAGGAGCAAATACAGGACAAAGATTCTGTCCTGCATCTCGCCCACCTCTCTTTTGGGCCTATTTCTTATTTTAAAGTCTCAAGGCTCCTTCAGTTTTTGACTGACCAACATTTTGAAATAAATTTGGAAAACGTCTTTGGGTAGGGTCTAATACAAAGTAACCAAATACCTTTCCAGCCTCCTGTGCTATGCATCTCCTGAGGTTATTAATAATATAACCCCACTCATTTGATTTATTTATTCATGTATTTATTTTGAGACAGAGTCTCTCACTCTGTGGCCCAGGCTGGAGTGTAGTGGCATGATCTTGGCTCACTGCAACCTCTGCTTCCCGGGTTCAAGTAATTCTCGTGCATCAGCCTTCCAAATAGCTGAGATTATAGGCATGTACCACACCACCTGGCTAATTTTGGCATTTTTAGTAGAGACAGGGTTTCACCATGTTGGCCAGGTTGGTCTGGAACTCCTGACCTCAGGTGATCTGTCCGTCTCAGCTTCCCTAAGTGCTGGGATTACAGGCATGAGCCACAGCACCTGGCCTCATTTGATTCCTTCTTAAAAAAAAAATCTTGAGTCACTCCTTTATGTCATGTGAGTAATGAAATTTAAACACATAAAGAAGAAATTGTTGGCCTCTTTTAAAAGTTCTTAAAACTAACACCTGGGAATCCCACAGGATGTGGTGACCTGTTACATGAAAAACTGCTGGCTCATTATTCCGAAATGTCTGCATTACAAAAACACATCTTAAAAGCTTTCGAAATGGCACAAATGTTTTTTTCAGCAAATATCTTTGTAAATACTAATCTCATTTAACTGAAAGGAAGATGCAAGTTCTTATCTTCCTAAACAGGAAGGAATGGTTACTGTGCACAACTTTCTGACTATGAGAAAATCCAGAAAGGCCACCCAAGTCTCCAGAAAGGCATCAGAGATGCCTCCAGAGTAAAGTAAGTGAAGCCAAACCTGACATCAGCGACTTGGAGATTTGTTAGGGGAAAAGAAGCGGGAGGGAGAAAAAGGGAGAGAAGATGGGACGGGATGGGGCTGGGAAGGTCATGGAAGAGCCCGTCTCTAAAGCACTTTAAAAGAGCTGAAGTGACAAAAAAGAGTGAGACCTGCCCACCAAGACATTTCTAGAACTGGCTTTTAAAAAATAAACTGGCCAAGAATTCTTTCCTGTTCCACTTGAGAGCAGGCAAAGCTTGACCCCAAGACTGAATGCTCAGTCAAGTGCCATGAGGATGTTCTCCAGCCTGAAGCACACTACCATGTCTCTAAAACACATGCACCAGCAGGTTCTGGTGATTCTTACTTTTTGGAGTAAAAAGCGTCGTCTTCTTTTACTTCAGTAACTACTACTTTGGGTGGCTCATCACTCTCTTCTTCATCTCCACCTTTTATAAAAATGACAATAATTCAGATTCCAACCCAGAGCTTAAAAAAGTGACAGTTTTGTTATGTAACACCCTAAACCTCCAGCTGAGCACTCCATGTACCGACAGACTAAAATGCACACCCAATGGGGGGATGGCAGACGGGAGCACCTGCTGGATTTTTACTATTTTGTGAAAAATAAGCATCCTTTTTAATGGGAACATACTTCTTGATTCTAAAGTAACTCCCAGTACATAGAAAACCTTAGAATGGAAAAATCTCCATATTTATGACATTTACAGAAAACTAACACTCTGTATTCAAATTACCCACTGGAAAATGACATCTCATATGGGATTTTAACACCTTTACCCCTGAATATTCCTGTGACCATATATCCGCAACCAGTATCAATAATGGCCAAAGATAGAAAAATACATTTTTTTTTTTAACAGGGGACAAGCTGTCAGAGATATCATTCCAAAGCCCCAACATAAGTAATTTAAGCTTTGTCTGAATTGCCATGTGGGTCACTGCTCTGGTATCAATGGTATCCCCACTAATGGGGTCTCCCAAACAGGGGAGACGTGGGACATCATTTAAAGAAAACACTATTTAAACACATGTATTAGGCCGGGTACAGTGGCTCATGTCTGTAATCCCAGCACACTGCATGGCCAAGGCAGGAAAATCCTTGAGCCCATGAGTTCAAGACCAGCCCAGTCAACACGGTGAGAACCCCTCCAACCATCTCTACAAAAAATAAAAAAGTTAACTAGATGTGGCAGTGCATCCCTGTGGACCTAGGTCCTTGGCAGACTGAAATGGGAGGCTCGCTTGAGCCTGGGAGGTGAAGGCTACAGTGAACCGTGATTGTGCCACTGCGCTCCAGCCTGGGTGAGAGTGAGACCATCTCAAAAAAATTTAAAAACCACACATATAAAAAAAGATCCTCTTAAAGAGAATGGCAGTTGCATAAAAACTCACTAAAAAGCAGTTCTAAGAAAAAAAACTGTGATGCTCAGATGATTAGATCACATCATTTAAATCAGATAGGACTGTCCATTTTATCACTCCAATCTCCCGTCTTCTGCTGCGTAAACTGTGATAACCAAGGGACTGAGGGGCATCCTGCATCCACTGGGATTCGATTCAAATCCAGCATCCCTGTCCCAGTGCCTGCCTCGGGAAGACTCCCCATGCGTCTTTATTTCTGGGAGGCAGAGAAGAAGTAAAAGGGGAGGCCCTTACTTCACCCTTGGTCCTGAGGGCCCGTGCATGAGGATACACTTGAAAGTAGGGCAAGGCAAAACAGTAATGGAAGTCTAGCCTCCTGCTAGAAAAACATATTTCAGCAGCAAATTGGCAAATGCAGTTTTCTTCCTCAAGGATCAATGTTCATATGTCTGAGGAGTACACCTTTTCTTTTGTTGAGACAAGGTCTGTGTTGCCCAGGTTGGAGTGCAGTGGTGCAATCGTGGCTCACTGCAACCTTGAACTCCTGACCTCAAGAGATGCTCCCACCCCAGCCTCTAGAGCAATTTGACTACAGACAGCCACCACTTTGCCTGGCTATATTTTAAAAAATTTTTGTAGAGACGGGGTCTTGCTATGTTGCCCAGGCTGGTCTCAAACTCCTGGCCTCAGGTGAGCTTTCCACTTCAGCCTCCCAAAGTGCTGAGATTACAGATGTGGGCCACCTCATCTGGCCTCACTTTTAACTGCTTACAAGTTAACAGACATCATTTGTTCACAACCACCATATAAGGAAGTGGCATTATGATACCACCCCACTTTTTAGCTAAAAACAGAGGGAGTGAAGGGCCCAGACTAAGGCCCAGACCTTTTGCCTGGTCTGGGGCATTGACGATACCTACAGGAGACGCCACTTAGACACCACAGCTGTCCTCTGGAAAGGAGGTACCTCCAAACCCACAGGAGGATTTCTTCTCTGTAGCTATGAAAAGTCTCTACAGCTATGAACAAATCAACACTGTTGATTCATTAGCTACGAACAATTAACAGTGTTGATTTGTTCTCTATAGCTATGCAAAGTCTACATTTTTACTGTATAGTCAAGTACTGTTTTGCCACATGACTTTATTTACAGTCAAATCTCGTAAGTCCAGATCAATTCAGGGGACATTCATAATGAACTCGATGAACTTTTCCAAAACATAATTTTCAAAAAATGTCTTTACTTCTTTTTTGTATGTTAAGCCATGTGTGTTTGAGACTTTTCAGGGTCAGATGTTTCCAAATTCATTTTATTTTTAATCCTTATAAACAACCCTACAAAATAGGTCTTACTCTTTTAAAAATAAGGAATCTGAAACCCAGAGATCACACATGCAGCGGGCGACAACATCTCAATGTGACTCCAGATCAATTCCAAATCCAGGCCTCTGCCTTTCTCAAGAAACACAAATCTTAGGCAAATCTAAGCCCAATGACGAGCCTGGTACTCACCTTTGCATTCACTACTGTCACCTTCTACCTGGCCCTCCAATGGTTTAGTGGGAAATGGTGAAGAGACTGGCTTACTCTGGGTAGTATCTTTGCCAAATAAACTGGAGTTTCCAGGGGAAAATGAAAATCCAGTCAGGGGGACAGAGCTTAATGAGCCCAAAACAGAGCTATCAACTTTCTTGCCGAAGTTAAATGAGGCACTTGTTGCTCCTAGTGATAGGTCCGTTTTCTTTTCAGTTGCAACCTCCACCTTCTTTTCAGGTGTATCTTCGGTTTTGTTGCCAGGAAACAAAAACGACTCTTGCTGTAATTTTGTTGAGCCAAAAAGGGAAAGGGATGGTGTTTCAACTGCTGTTTTGTTAGATTCACTTTCAGAATTCCTGCCACCGTCCCCGTGCTGCTGTTCAATGTTTGCTAGATATTTCTCATAGTCTTTAAAGATAGGTGTCAGATCACAGAGTGGGTTTGTATTCACGTGCTTCACTATCCAATCCCGGACAGAGCAGTTCAGGGCAGCCAACTGCTTGTGGTAGGCATTCCCGACACAAGCTTTACTGGAAGCAAGGCCAGAGGAGGAGGGCTGCTGACTGTCCCCATTCGTTTTGGGATTTGAAACTTTTTTCTCAACCAAGGCGGTAGGGCCATTTGCAGCAAGAGAACCTATAGGCAGTCAATAATTAAATCATTTATTAAGTCAAACTTGATTAATTCATCTAGATTTTTGTGCCATTCTGCTTTCATACTTTTGCTTTTACCGTATCCTATCTTTCCCCCCATCCCTGAGACAGTCTTGCTCTGTCACCCAGGCTGGAGGGCGATCTCAGTTCACTGCGACCTCTGCCTCCAGGGTTCAAGCAATTCTCCTGCCTCAGCCTCCCGAGCAGCTGAGATTACAGGCACCTGCCACCATGCCTGGCTCATTTTTGTATTTTTAGTAGAGACAGGGTTTCACCACGTTGGCCAGGCTGGTCTCAAACTCCTGACCCTGTGATCCGCCTGCCTGGCCTCGCAAAATCCTGGGATTACAGGTGTGAACCACTGCACCTGGCCACCTGTATCCTATTTTTGTGACAGCTCAAGAAATATGTATTCAAGGAGTAATATTTAGTAACTGGTTATCAGTAAAGCTGATTAATAAAGATCAAATCAAACTTTATGCAAGAACACTAACCACCATATGCTTGCATTAAGACACTACACATTTTTAAAATAATCTTTTCCTTCAAATGGATGCCTGAGATGAGATCACGTGTGTCCAGGATGGTGTGGCCATAGACAAAAGGATGCCTATTTAAAACAGCATTGTCAGAATAGTAGGTCAGCATTAACACTTAATCCCCAAGGTTGTTGGGATAAACAGTATTAAAGTACAGTCGGCCCTCTGTACCTGCAGGTTCCACACCTGTGAAATGTGGCACTCAGTCAGATACGGTGGCTCAGGCCCATAATCCCAACACTTTGGGAGGCTGAGGCAGGCCAACTGCTTGAGCTCAGGAGTTTAAGACCAGCCTGGTCAACACGGCAGAACATCATCCTTACAAAAAAATACAAAAATTAGCTGGGTGTGGTGGCATGTACCTATAGTCCCAGCTACTGGGAAGGCTGATATGGGAGGTTCACTTCAGCTCGGAGGTTGTGGATGCAGTGAGCCGAGATCACACCAACATACTCCAGCCTGGGTGACAGAGCGAGACTCCGTCTCAACGCAGTACTCCAGAGATGAGGAACCAGTAGATATGGACGCTCACCTTTCCTATCCAAGAGTTATGCTGGTCTCACTACGGGACTTGAACATTCCCCAGGATACAAGGGCATGGCTGTAGTTAAAGATCTTAACAGACAGCACTTATTTGAACTCACACTAAACATTCTAACAAATTAAAATCAAACAGTGTACACTTTCAGAATAATTAGCTAAATACAACTCAACCAGTCAGGATCATTCCCAATTTTAACCCATGATTGCATTTTCTGTTGCTAATTCCAAGAGTTTTCAACTAATTCCCTCAAAGCAGCATCAGGCAATCAACACATCCCATACCCAGACAAACCTAGCCTGGGAGGGACCCTGGCCATGGACATCCTCACCTGAATTCCTAGTAACCATTTTGGTGCAAGGCACACAGAAAGCCCTTGGCACACAAAGGGTCTATATGTCTATATAGCATTTTCTTTTCTCTTTTGACTCTAAGTCAATTCTGAGGTTCATTCTCCTTTCAAAATTGAACATCTGAGGCTTAGAGGCCAGGGTCACACAACTGGTAACTGGCAGAGATGAGAACAAAATGAAGGTCTGTTTTGGATCTAAAGCCTGTGTGCTCTACCCGCTTACTCTGTAAATAACCAACACCTCCCTAAATTCCATCTCTTTCATTATTAACGCTGTTTTTGCTCACATAGTTCTAAGACACAGAGTAGGTATAAGAAAAACATCTTTGCAAAGCACTTTTCCATAGATTATACTTACACAGAGGTGGCTGGGGGATGGAGCCTACTTACCAAAGGCTACCTTGGGCTCTCCCACTGCCCTTGCACTGGTGAAGGGAGGGGCACTGGTTATGTTGTTTCCATTCGAAAGTCCTTCTAAAGGCTTTCCTCCAGCGCCACTACCAAATCCAGGAAACCGTCCTCCTCCAGAAGGTACAACCAAACCTTTAAAACCTTTAAAGGCTCCTCCACTGTCAGACTGAAATATAAAGACAGAGTACACATTAGGTAAGTATATTTCTTTTTTTTTTTGAGATGGAGCCTCGCTCAGTCACTCAGGCTGGAGTGCAGTGGCACAATCTCGGCTCACTGCAACCTTCGCCTCCCAGGTTCAAGTCATTCTCCTGCCTCAGCCTCCCGAGTAGCTGGGACTACAGGCGCATGCCACCATGCCTGACTACTTTTTTGTATTTTTAGTAGAGACGGGGTTTCACTATGTTAGCCAGGATGTTCTCAATCTCCTGACCTCGTGATCTACCTGCCTCAGCCTCCCAAAGTGCTGGGATTACAGGTGTGAGCCACCATGCCCGGCCAAGTATACTTTCGATTACCAAATAAGCAAGTGAGTGACAACAGCATCTCAGCTAAATAGCACTTAGACTCCATATGCAATCAGCATTATAAGGCAAACTGCTGGCACAAGCAGAAGAAAGAAATGAGATGAGAAGATTTTATTCTTAAGAACAGCTTTACAACCCAAAGCTGCCTTCCTGAAATAGGCAGGAAGGATATTTTTAAAATATATTTTAAAAAATGTATTATGTATATTTTTAGGACATAAAAGACTAATGCAATAAACTTATGTACCCACCACCCAGGCTCAGAATAACAGAAGTGTCTCGATAAAACTAAATCCCAAATGAAAGATTCTTCATGTACTACTCAAAGACCATTTATTGCCTACAGAAATTATAGACACATCAAGTTAGATTAACTAAAAATATCCATTTACCTAATTTTCTAAGAACATCTGTAGCTTTTCAGCCTACAAAAACCCGAAAAGATGGTCAGGTCTCAAATTTACATGCTCCTGTTAGTTGAGCAACCCAGGACAACTTTTTACTCTCGTTTTTTCTCACTGCTTCCTTAAACTCGGTTGTTTTAACATGGTTTTTCTAGTAGGCCTTTCCCTTTTGTGCTAGCCTGTTCACATCTCTAACCTAAAATGCTCTGAAGTGTCTGGCATTCCTTATGGATTCTAAAGCTGCTCTCTGCCCCTGGAACTTTTAGAGAAAGGTTCCTCCGTTTATAGTGCTTTGCTAAATAAACTCACTACAATTTTTAGAAGCCCTTTTTTTGTTGTTCAAAGAAGTGATTACATTACAGGAAGTGATCTGCTTCTTAGACCAAACATCTAAGACAGAGTTCACAAATCCTAAGTTTCCACATGAGTGAATTGTAACCATGATTTCACAAAAAAAATTAAACTAGAACCTCTTCATTTACTAAACGGGCCAGTTAGCCTAAATATTATTGCATATTTTTCCAAAACCAAAGTTTCAATCTCATCTACAGAATTTCAGATGTTCACTGACCACTGGTATCTTTATGGCAATAAAATTAGGCAAAGATACAATTTTAACTTGTATGAATTTTAATGCATAAATACAGCTTAGATTCTGTTGCTCTAAATTTGATTTTTCATCATTTAAAATTCCAAATACACCAAACTGATAGCTGTTATTTTAAAACAATGATTCATGGACAAACTGTAAAGCCACAAGTACCTTTTCAGAGCCTTCAATTCTGCACAAATTTAACAGACACTTGGTATTCATGGGGATTTTGGAAATTACTGATAGTAAATTAGCTCCAGAGTCATCATAAAAATTCAAGAACCACAAGTTAAACAAAAGATATTCAGAAAAATGAGAGTAAAAGTTGATTAAGAAGATACTCATCTGGGGGCCGGGTGTGGTGGCTCATGCCTGTAATCCCAGCACTTTGGGAGGCCAAGGCATCAGGTCGCTTGAGTCCAAGAGTTCGAGACCAACCTGGGCAACACATTGAGCCTCATCTCTGCAAAAATTAACTGGACGTGGGGGCACATGCCTGTAGTCCCAGCTTCTCAGGAGGCTAAGGCAGGATTGCTTCAGCTCAGGAGGCAGTGGTTGTAGCGCATCAAGATTGTGCCACTGCACTACAGCCTGAGCGACAAAGACCTTGTATCAAAAAACAAAAAACAAAAAAGAAAGAAAGAAAAAGGAACATGCCCATCTGGGCTCCATGGGTACTGACACATCCTCACATCCGTCAATCTCCCTCACTGGTTTTATTTTTCCCCCTGGCACTTACAAAGGGAAAATTAATACTATGTATTTATTTGTTTCTTTTCCACAAGGCAAGGAAATTTTGGTGTTTTTTACTCACCAATGTATCTCCAGTGCTCAGCAGATCTACCGAATCCACTATTGAGGAAAAACCACATTGCAGCATTCTGGTGGGTGATGTGACATTTAATTTTCCTAATATTCAAGTTCTGACGAAAACTTCAGGCTAAGAGTTACAGCTAAAATTATCTGTGGATTTCTATTATCTATGTACATTTAATTTCCCTTAGTGGCCCAAGGGCTGCTGCCCTCTCCCTCCCTCATCCCTTCAGCTTAAGTTGTAGATTATGGTCTGTACTGTTTCTACCTCTTGAGCTTCCTTCGAATGGACAGGTGGATGCCCCTCCCTGAGAATGACTTCCCTTGCCTTCTGCAGTGAGCTGTTGTTTCTAAGACCCTCTCCACTTGCATGCCTCTTTCGGTCTAGTCCCATGGCTTCAATCCTCACAAGAGCTCCTGGAGCTATGCCCATCCTCGCCCTAAATCCTGTTCTATACCTAGCGGTCCTTTAGGGCCTTTCCACTTGAGTGTACCGAGTCCTTCCGAACACATTTCCAAGACCAGCCATTTCCTCCTTAATTAAGCCATCCCTCCCCCGATGTATCTTCTCAGTGAAAGAGCCATCAGACCTCACTCAGCTCAACACCTACATCTATCACCTAGTCACCAGTCAACGCAATTCATAAAATCAGACCAGAATAAAAACAAATAAAAAACCTGAAGTTGAAAGGTTTACTGTACTACAGGGAGACCACAGGTAATGTATTGTACACTTGAAAATAACACCATGTTATACACCGTAAGCATATAATTTTTGTCAAATAAGAAATTAATACAATCTTTAAGTAAAATGTAAGTAATTACAAAACAGAAGACCTAATCTCTAGCTTGGATCTGAGATACGCTTCCCCTGTACCCATTTCCTTTCTTTGCAGTGCAACGCCTGTTGATCTGAAGTTCTACATGAAAGAGCTTTTACAACTTCAGGAAATGATGTTCCTCTCATGCATCTAAAGGGTGCAATCGAGCAGGGAAAGAAAGCACATGTATAGCGTTAGCCATGGCATTCACTAGTCAAGTGACTATGCAGAACCACTTGAGAATCGATTTGATATGATTATGTATCTCTGCCTTGAATTACATGATATATATTAATATCTACAGTAATATATTCTAGGAAAATTGCAAATATTTTTGAAATTTGAATTGTTTTCCCATTAACACATACCATCACATTTATGAGACGCTTCAAGGGACTGGCTGGCTGTCGTAAACGTCTTAGACTGCCTCCCCACCACTGCCACCTACCTGCCTCCCTTCCTTACACATTTTCGAACAGAAAAAATTTTACGATCGAAACTCTGGCAGTGTAATGAATATTTTTGTAATAATTTCTTTTCATCGTTTCTCAAAAGTGTGAATGATCTAACTTTACTATCCTATTTGGAAATAAAAGGGAAATAACAGCTGTGTGTCCCTTAAGGAGAATGCTTAGGAATGGAAATGTTTCTGCTCTTGGGACGTCTGCGTTACGCTTACTGGTGCGGCACCTCTAACCTGACCATCTGAAATCTTCCAATGAGCATTTCCTTGGAATATCACATTGGTGCTCAAAAAGCTTCAGATCTCGGAGCATTCTGGATTTACAGATTAGAAATACCCAAGAATATAATCTATTCTTGATTTTTAAAATTAAACACTGCAGAACGTGGGGTAAGGTAGGTTTATTTCAAAGCTGCCACCTAGGATGTTCAAAGTGGCTTCTCCTACCTAACACCAGTGTCCAGGCCACCAAGACCACATGCTCTTGGGTATAGAATGTATCTGAAGGGAGAGGACAGTACTGGGAAAGAGTTCTTAAGATGTGGAGTGATTGCTTAATACCACATTATTTCAATTTAAGAGTTACAATTAATCTTTTATCTTTCTTAGCACAGAAATGAATCATTTTTATATACTATACTATACTATATAGAAAGAAAATCCACACATGAAATGCTTCTAGCAAAGCAAAAGGGCTCCCCCTACCCAAGCCTCGATCCCAGGGAGCAGACACGACTCTGAGAAGATCCTTGCATTTTCCTTACTCCAATCTGATGCCACTTTGCCCACCTCTGTATGGCTTTGCTCGTTTTTCTTTTCCATATTGTCACTCAACTTGAATTTGTCTATATTTATTTCCTCAACTGGATAAGCTCCCTTTATTAAGGTCCAGACCTATGTTGTTTTTTTCTATCGTCCGTGATCTACATCAAAGAATAAGCATTTTAAGAAAGCATTTGTTGATATCATTGCTCCCAGTGGAGGGAATGCTGTGCAACTCAGAAATCAAATGAGTATTTAATAGCAGGAGCTGGAAGGAAGCACTCACCTCAAACCCCACATTTCTGCGCTTTGCTTTCTTTATTGCTCTGTTCTTTAAGACTTCCTCACTGGCCACTGAGAATGTTCCCACCTGCAAGACAATACAAATTAAACAGATAAAGCCAAAAAGTTGATAAAATGTTCAACAATAACAAGAAGCTAGAACTGAGCCACTGTTCGTAGCCTTTCAAAAAATAAATTTTGGCCAGGCACAGTGGCTCATGCCTGTAATCCTAGTACTTTGGGAGGCTCAGGAGGGTGGACCACCTGAGGTCAGGAGTTTGAGAGCAATCTGGCCAACATGGCAAAATTCTGTCTCTACTAAAAATACAAAAAATAGCTGGGTATGGTGGTGGGCAGCTGTAATCCCAGCCACTTGGGAGGCTGAGGCAAGAGAACTGCTTGAACCTAGGAGGCAGAGGTTGCAGTGAGCTGAGACATCACCACTGCACTCCAGCCTGGGCAACACAGCAAGACTCTGCCTCAAAAAAATAAATGTTATATTTATAACATACGCATGATTTTTGAAAATGAGTCCTGCCCAACTTGCCCACTGTACAAAAGGCCACAGAGGCACCTAAGACCCTGCTGGAAAACTACTGGTTTTCTACAGTGCACTCAAAGCACACTGATGTCCACATTCCTGACATCCACATCAGAATCTGCTGAAGATCCTTGGCTTTAGTTTATAACTCTTCTTTTACCCTGTAGGGTTGGAATAAAATATTTCTCATGCAAAAATTCTCACCTATAGCTGTTTCAGATTATATTACACTTACTGGGATCCCTACACTCACAGAGGGGACCATCTGACTGCACTTGCCCAAAGTTAAATGTACTTAACTAAATGTAATCTTTCCATATGTATTTCATTAGCATATGTTCAAATGGGAGTTCTTTCATTACTGAATATTTCAATGTCTAAGCAAATTGTTAATGGTAATCTAGATGTTACTATAGCCCAGAACGTAACTGTGCTTAAGAACTTAAACCAACAACAACAAAAAACCAAAAAACGCCCATAACCAAAGACATAGTTAAAAAGCACCAGTCAGTTTAGCCCGTCAAACGTTAACATCCTTACGATTCTGGTTTCCCTAAACATATGCGAGTGCATACACCTGTAAAGAAAAAAGTACCAGTACTAGAAAGATTTAGAAAGAAGATGGCAGTCTAAGAATAAGCTTCAGAACACTTGTAAGTTTTTTAACTTTTCTTTGTTTACTTAGCACTATGCTGTTAACCTGAAAGGCTAACTTGGTTACAGATTTCCTTAGTGATCTGGCCTGGGAGTAACACACTGCTGATGAGGCACTGTAAGTATAGCTGTTTTCTAGTCTTGGTTTTTTAGACAGGGTCTCACGCTGTTACCCAGGCTGCAGTGCAGTGGCACAATCATAGGTCACTGCAGCCTTGAACTCCTGGGCTCAAGTAACCCTCCCACCTCAGCTTCCCGAACTGCTGTGACTATAGGCTCGTGCCACCATGTTCAGCTAATCAAAAAAAAATTTTTTTTTTAATAGAGATGGGGGTCACTCTATGATGCCCAGTCCTACTGTTTATAAGGGAAAAATGATCAGATTTCCTCAAGGGAGACCATTTTTATTTTGCTGGAAAAGAAACTAGGCCAATCTAAATTCAATTCCCGTAAATGCAATTGTTATGGGTCTCAGATCTACCATTAAGAATAGGAAATGGCCGGGCGCGGTGGCTCACGTCTGTAATGCCAGTACTTTGGGAGGCCAAGTCGTGTGGATCACAAGGTCAGGAGTCCAAGACCAGCCTGACCAACATGGTGAAACTCTGTCTCTACTAAAAATACAAAAAAATTAGCCAGGCATGGGGGTGTACGCCTGTAATCTCAGCTGCTCAGGAGGCTGAGGCAGGAGAATCTTTTGAACCCTGGAGGCGGGGGTTGCAGTGAGCCAAGACTGTGCCACTGTACTCCCATCTGGGCAACAAAGTGAGACTCCATTTCAAAAAAAACACACAGGAAATAAAGCAAGCCTCCAAGAAGCATTAGGGAAAGGGAGCACTACAGACGGAAATGGTGACACTGTGCCACTTTTCACATCTCAGCAGTGTGCTAAGTTCACGACTAGATCACTTAACTCAGCCTTCGGTCATGACTAAAACGGCTTACTGCAGACCATGGGTTTAGAATGCTTCAAGGATACGAAACTCAGGAGGAAAGTGTTTCTATTAAGGAGAATATTTAAGGAACAGGCACTAGTGGAAAAGCACAACTAAATCTAATAAATTTCTACACTAGAGGTCATAAGAAATGTAATTAATAAATTTCTACACTAAATACAGGTCATATGATTTATCATCTCCCATTCATGACGTTTTTAGAAAGGTCTTTTAGTTCTATCACAGGTCTTCACGAGGAAGCCTAAAATGAATTTAAAAGGCAGAATAAACAGGAAATCACTCTTAGGGAAGCTATTTTTTACCTCTTCGGCTTCATCCTCTTGATCCCAATTCTTATCTGTCAATTCCTTCTCGGCAATTCTTTTGGCCATGTTTTCAAACCTAAGTTACAGAAAACACAAGTAAAAAGTTTACTTTTCTTAATGAATAAATTCTTATAAAGAGTTTGAAAAATTCACTCTAGCATGAAGTGAAGTAAAAACACTTCTGATGCCACTGGAAACTGCTTTAATGAGAACTTCACAATGGCACTGTTAGGCTCCAGTGTTACAAATCCAATAAAGGCTTTTTCCAGGAGGCAGAAGAAGATTCCTAGGGAACACCAGCACTCCTAAATAACACTAACCCAACTCCATTTGGAAAAATTAAAATGAAATATCAATTGATTTTTAAAATCTGGATTCTGAAGTACTGTATATATGATCACAAAGTTCTTAACTTATTCTATGTATATACTTAAAAAGTTTTGCCATAAGCAAAATAATTTTAAAATTTAAAATTTAGAATTTAAAATTCTCTTAAAGATGACCCATTAAAGAAGTATATCTTTCAGTAAGAATACCAATAAGGTGCTGAAACACCTTCACAACAGGAATACTGTTTTTTAGGCTACACTAGACAGAGATACATGATTCCCAAGACTGAACATTTCATTGCCCCAAACTGTATATTGCTAAGACATTTAGAAGTTCAAAATAAGGCCAAGCATGGTGGCTCACACCTGTAATCCTAGCACTTTGGGAGGCCGAGTCAGGCGAATGACCTGATGAGGTCAGGAGTCTGAGACCAACCTGGCCAACATGGTGAAACCCTGTTTCTACTAAAAATACAAAAATCAGCTGGGCATGGTGGCAGGCGCCTGTAATCCCAGCTACTCGGACTGAGGCAGGAGAATCACTTGAACCTGGGAGGTGAGGTTGCAGTGAGTTGAGATCCTGCTAATGCACTCCAGACTGGGGAACAAGAGCAAGATTTCATCTAAAAAAAAAAAAAAAAAAGTTCAAAATGATCAACATGGATGTATTAGTATTCTGAGAACGTATAACCTTTCAAAAATAAATCAATGGCTTAACTCTTCAATAACACGGCATTAGTGGAAGACACACGAGTTGGGGAACAGCATGAACTCTGCAGTGGATTCCAGCAACTATCCAAAGAGGGTGCTCCTGTCTAGCCCTTAAAATTTGCAATTTGTTTTCTGATCCTAGTATCGTAATAACAATAAAACAAAAACCCCCACAACCCAGAGCTCTGCTATGAGTGTTGTGCTGGCTTCTTCACTAACTCTCCAGCTGGACAAAAACACTTTCTCATTTCCATTGCTACACACCTCGCCCAGGAACTTACTGATTAGTTATGGGGACCTGTCAGGTCTTGGTGAACCTGCCTGAACTCCTTCCTGATATTCTCCCCACTCTTGTTTGCCCTCAACACCACAACACACTGGAGTAAGCTTCCTAGAACTCTGCGGTCACTAAGATATAAAGTGACTCATCACTCTTTAGTATCTACAAAGAAAAATGCAAATGTTAGCATTCCAAAGGCCTCTAAAATCTGATGCCCCGTAATTACATAGGGGCTTTCAGCTTTTCATACATCTTAATTATTTTTACATTTTCGTTTATAAGTATGTGCTATTTTTCTGGTTACAGATGATTTTAAAGTCTAAGATTCTAAAATATAAAGTATGAGAAATAAAGACACTTCCCATTGCCTGGGAACTCTCTCTTTTAAATGTCCACCCAAAAACACTTGGTTTTGTCATTAATCTTTGCCATAGAAACAAAAAGAAACACAGGAATAGACATAACTCTTTACTGTTCAGAAACCAGGTCTCTGTACGGATTCTTCTGGCAATTTTCCTCCTCATTAACATCTCCACCAGAGCACTGGAGAAGTCAAAATGGTCATGTTTGCTATTTAAGATTCACCGTGGGGCCAGTGCAGCACCTCACACCTGTAACCCCAGCACTTTGGGAGGCTAAGGCAGGAGGATCACTTGAGGTCAGGAGTTTGAGACCAGCCTGGCCAACACGGTGAAACCCTGTCTCTACTAAAAATACAAATATTAGCCAGTCATGGTGGTGGCGGCGCCTGTAATCCCAGCTACTTGGGAGGCTCAGGCAGGATAATCGCTTAAAACCAGGAGGCAGAGGTTGCAGTTAGCTGAGATCGTGCCACTGTACTCCAGCCTATGTGACACAGTGAGACTCCGTCTTTTTTAGGAAAGAAAAAAAAGATTAACTGTGGAGAAAAAAGGATGGAACTGAATGCACAAAAACCGTAACAGGAAAATTTTACCCTCTAACTCATACCACAGTGAAAAGACAGGAAGGCACAGTAAAATAGTCTAAATAAACGTAGGTGCTTCCACACCCTAACATACTCATCAAGTCAGTATATAAACAAAAGGCAGGGATCTTTGTTTACAGATATACCCCAAATGCTCCATCAGTGCCCAGCTCTAACAGCAGGTGTCCTGTCTGTCATTAGATCAGTGATCTGGGATAGTGCATAAAGCATTTGAAAAAAATACAGAAAGATGCTGGAATCCTGGTTTTGCCATGTTTTAGCTGTGAGACCCTTGGGCAAGTTATATTTAATTTCTGTGCCTTAGTTTCCCCATCTGTGGAACAGGGAAGTATTAAGAAAGTTAAGAAAGATAAAAAAAAAAAAAAAAAGACTGGCTTAGAATAGTGCCTGGAGCTGGCTGGGCGAGGTGGCTCAGGCTGGTAATCCCAGCACTTTAGGAGACCAAGGTGAGTGGATCACTTGAGGTCAGGAGTTCAAGACCAGCCTGGCCAACGTGGTGAAACACCATCTCTACTAAAAATACAAAAATTAGCCAGGCGTGGTGGCAGGCGGCTGTGGTCCCAGCTACTCAACAGGCTGAGGCAGGAGAATCGCTTGAACCTAGGAGGTGGAGGTTGCAGTGAGCCAAGATTGCACCACTGCACTCCAGCCCTAGGTGACAGAGTGAGACTCGTCTAAAACAATAACAACAACAACAACAACAAAAAACAGTGCCTGGAGCAGAGGACAGGCTGAATGAATTATTTAAAAAACAAGTTTAATTAGAAGCAAAGGCTATTAACTGCCATCTTCCCTCCAAAACTTGAAAGCTGTAGCAGTGCAGCGTGGAAGAATAACTTAGATTACAAACCAGACTTTTAAAAATATTTTACCAAATCCCTATTTTATTTCAAAGCATGACACGTCAGACAATACATTTTCCTTTTATGCTAGAAGTGGAAAAGAAAAAGAAAACACTCTGTAAACTATTCAGAACAAGGCTGGCACCTGGAGAGTCTTACATCTAGCTACTATTATAAAAAATTTAAGGGAGGCAGAAGGATCACTGGAAGCCAGGAGTTGGAAACCGACCTGGTCTCTACAGAAATAAAGAGACATAGATTAGATGAATAAATACAAATAAAAACTTAGCTGGGGAAAATGGCACACACCTGTGGTCCCAGCTACTTGGAAGACTGAGGCAAGAGAAGCACCTGAGCCCAGGAGTTTGAGGCTACAGCGAGCCACCACTTCACTCTGGCATGGTGACCGTAATCTCAACCAATCAATAAAAGGAAATTTAAAAAACGTTTGTGCCTGTAGGTAAAAAAAAAACACACATCAAATTTGACATGATTGCTAGGCATGAAGCAACGTGGTAGGAGACTAGATATACTGGAAAAAAGATTATTTGTGCCTGATATAGTTATGTGGTCTCTGGGATCCAGTGCCGCTCTGCCCTTGGAGCTGAACTTGTCAACATCAGCTTAAAACGAGAGCACAGATTTGACTATACTTAACAGTGAGGTGCCTTGTTGGAGGGAGAGAACAAGTGGGCCAACTAAGGAGACAGAAACGCCAAATCTCCCAACTGTTTCTTAATGGAATTGAGCAAAGGGGTGCTCGATGACCCGGGAACGCAGTTAAGAAAGTGAAGCCAGGCCAGAGAGATAATGGGGCCAGGAGAAGAGAGACGAGGGGCGGCCAGGGAGAGAGAAGGATCGAGAGGAATCGCAAGGAAGGAAACGGAGAAGACCAAGCCGGGACAGCCCTGCCAGCCCCTACCTCCGCCGGGGCCGCAAGGGCGAGCCTCACTCGAGTCCGACGCCACAGCCCGGGGAGGCCCGAGCCCCGTTTCACAGACAGCCCAGGCTGCGTCGCCGCTGTCATCCCACCCCACCCTCCAACCGCCGCTGCCCACCCGCGCGCCCGACCCACGGCTCCCTCCCTAGGGTTCCCGCCCCTAGCCCTGCACCCCGCTCCCCAGGGTCCCGTTCTCCAGCCCTGCAAGCCCCTCCCAGGGTCCGGTCCCCCGGCCCCGCACCGTCCTCCCCAGATCTTGTCCCCCAGCCCCCAGCGCCCCTCCCTCGGGTCCGGTCCCCCGGCCCCGAACCCGCATCTCCCTCCCCAGGGTCCCGTTCCCCGGCTCCGTATCCCTCCCAGGGTCCCACCCTCGGCTTTGAATCCGTATCCCCCTTCCCAGGGTCCGGTCCCCCAGCCCTGGACCCACACTCCCCTCCCGAGAGTCCCCTCCCCCAGCGTCCAGTCCCCAGCCCCGCACTCGCACTCCCCTCCCAGGCCCAAGCCCGCTCCCGCCTTCCCGGCCCTAGGCTCTCAGCACCAGGCTCCCGCCCTCAGCCACTTCCCCTCCTGCGCCAGCCGCCGCCCCTCACCTGCCCGGCGGCAGCCGCAGCACTAGCTGGGTCTTGGACGCGGCGAAACCCGGGGCGCGGCGGCGCTGGGTTTCGAAGCGGCTGATGATAGCCGGGCTGTGCACGCTCGGCCGCTTCCGGTGCTGCACTGTGGGTCTCAGACGACTTGGTGCTCCGCAATCCCTGAGACTCAAACACCATGTCCCCGGGGGGCCCCTCACGCTGTGTTCGGCAGGGAGGCGACAGCGCCGGCTCAGCCCGAGACCGCTGGGAGAACGCCACAGAACACACTCCGAGCGGCCATTTTGTAACTCGAATCTACTCCCAAAAGCAATTCGAAAAAAAGGGAGGAAAGAAACGCCCGCGTTCAGCTATTGCGCAAGCGCGCCGGAGCCACAGGCGTAGCACCTCCTTCCGCCAGCCGGGCCCCTCACGCGGCGCATGCGCCCAGCTCCTGGAAACCCGCGTCGGGCGGAGCGCGCCCATCTCTCGCAAGCGCGCATGTGCGGACCTTAGTAGCGGCGTCGGCTCTCACCACAGCTGCTGGGCGCTCGGCTCAAGTGGGGCCGGCTGCGCTCCTTCTAGGCTGTTCGCGCGTTAGTCGCTGCTGAGGAGCTGGCGATGCGCGAGGAGGTCCGGCTGGGAAGGTCAGTCGGTGGAACGTGGCCGAAGTTTGCGGTGTCCGCGTGTGGGAGCTTCAGGGCTGAGGAGAGGCCGCCCGCGACCGTCGGGAGTCGTGTGAGGTGCCTCTGGGGTCGCTTCACACGTCAGGCGGCCCCGCCCCGGGGGACGCGCCCGGGTGGCCCCGAGGGGCTGGGTCTCGGCGCCAGGAGGGGCCGTGTGGACCGCCTGTTAAAGGACCCCCTCGTCCTTCAGCAAACGGCTGGCATTTGTTTTTGCGTCGGGTGCCTTCCCTTGCGTCTTTTCAGCCACTGAGATCCCTTGGTGTTCAGCACTCAGCTGTCGAGCGGGGGAACGAGCTCTGTGCTTCCTGCGCTGAGGGAGTCCGTAGGCTAGGCAGCCTCTGAGCTCCTTTCTCACCTGCAGCTTGCGATCCTTCATCCCCGGCCGTGTCATTCCCAGCTGTTTGCAATGCCTTCTCTCTCCTTTTTTTTTTGTTTTAATAGCGGAGAGTTTTGTTTTTTCGCCCATGCTGGAGTGTGGTGGCTCGATCTAGGCTCACTGCAACCTCCGCACCCCGGGTTCAAGCGATTCTCCTGCCTCGTCCTCCCAAGTAGTTGGGACTGCAGACACGAGCCACTACGTCCGGCTAATTTTTGTATTTTCAGTAGAGATAGGGTTTCACCACGTTGGCCAGGCTGGTCTCGAACTCCTGACCTCAGATGATCCACCCGCCTCGGTCTCCCAAAGTGCTGGGATTACAGATGTGCGCCACCGCGCCCTGCAAATACTTTTGTTCTTGTTAGGTTTTGAAGGGAAGGCAAGGGTTGAAGAATGACACACAGGTCAGCGCGGTGGCTCACGCCTGTCCCAGCACTTTGGGAGGCTGAGGCGGGTGGATTACCTGAGGTCAGGAGTTCGAGACCAGCCTGGCCAACGTGGTGAAACCCTATCTCTACTGAAAATACAAAAATTAGCTGGGTGTGATGGCGCATGTCTGCAATCCGAGCTACATGTGTGGAGGCTGAGGCAGGAGAATCACTTGAACCCGCGAGGCTGGGGTTGCAGTGAGCCAGGATGGCACCATTGCACTCCAGCTGGGCAATAAAGTGAGACTCAAAAAAAAAAAAAAAAAAAAAGAATGACACACAGGGAAGCTCAATAGCAACACAGGTATGTTGCAAAAACCTATGGAGATGGGGGATCAGCTTAATGGCAGAGCCCACTGCAGCTTACAGGCTGGGTTACTTATAGTGGGGAGAGGAATGGGCAGTATGGCTTGCTGCCTGCAATATGTTGATAAAATTTACTATGAGTAGGCAGTTTTGCCCTTGTTCCCACAGAATGTGATAGTTATGTTCCTTGGACATTTGCCCAGCAGAGTTTGATAGGGACGTTCCTTCAACTGGGCCTTGGCCCAGCTGTGTATGATATGAAAGGCAGTTGGGCAGGATATTTCTCATGACCCAAACCTTCCTGGAATGTTTCACTCTGACCTGGGTCTGCGAAATGGCCCAAGGGGCTTAGAAAATAATGCAGTTTGGACTAACAGATAGTGGGACATCAAAACGTTTCCTGGGACTGTTAAGTCCTGGGTTTGTTTAGTAAACATGATTAATCTGTTCCCTTATTCTTAAACATCTTGTGACTATTAAGAATGCAGCCAGCAGGTCTGTGCCTCATTTTGCTCGGCATCTATTCAAGATGGAATTGCTCTGATTCCAATGCCTCCGACAAACCTGCTGCTTGATCCCTAGACTGTGACCAGGTCACAGATAGAGGCAGCTTAGGTCAAGGTAGACTTTGTTGTATTCAACATTGAATTGTGGCTTAGTTAAAGTAGAACTTCTATTCTTACAGTAGTACAATAATGTAAGGGTAAGCAAAATAACACATTTACTTCTTAATTACACATTGTCACATTGAAATAAGGGATACCTTTCTGCAAATAAAAAAGATTTGTGCTTATAATAGCACTGTAGCTGACTTGCTCATTACTGGATGGATTTCAGTGTTAACTAAAAGACAACTCCTGAGAACCGAGGCACTTTGCATGCAGACATCTACTTCCTTTGAATTTGGTTCCTTCCTTTTAATGAAGCTCGAGTCTCATGTTATGAAATAGTACTCCAAAGGTGTTAGCCACTTTTTCCCTATAATCTGCCTTTCAAAAATCCCTTTCAATTTGCTTAACTCCTGAGAGCCAAAGGACTTTGATGGTTGCTAGGCTGGGTCATTGTCATCATGTTCAGTAAATAAATATCCAGACATGTCAGTTTATCTACCTAATTTCAAATGAGTTCATGGTGATGTGATCCTGCCTTTCTGTTAGAGGTCCATGCCAGGAGCCAACTTTCTATCAGTTTTGCTACGGTGATCACGTCATAAATGTCTCAGATCATTCAAGCCCAGTTTAACATAGTAAAGAAAATTGCAAAATAATAGTGCTGTATTCCAGCTGTGTTCTGACCTTTGTTTTAGGTAGGTTTGAACCTTGACCTGGAGTCATTCCTGTTAAGATTTACCAGAAAACACCTAACAACAGGAAGCCTGCAGGACTACACTTTGCTCCCAATGTTAAGGAATGAAAACAGGAAATGTTCTGTTATCTGCCTGGCAGTGGAGCTTTGGAGTTAATCTTCTGGCCATATCACTTAGCAGCCTGGCAGCCTTGGACAGACTGAACTCTTTGAGCTCAGTTTCCTCCTCTGTAAAGCGAGGGTATATTATGTACCTTTGTTTGGTGGTAGAGATTCAATATGAACACTTAGGTAAAGCACACAGTATGGGCTGAATAAATGGACTGTTACTGAGATGCTATCACTTGTTTTTAAGTTCCTTGGAGCTTTCTCCCCCTAAACACCTCAAAAGATTTTCATTATTTTTTCTAATGCTAATATTTTTCTAATTCTTGTTTTAAAATATTTTACTGTAAGATATTTTGGCTGGACATAGTGGCTCATGCCTGTAATCCCAGCACTTTGGGAGGCCAACATGGGCAGATCACTTGAGCCCAGGAGTTTGAGACCAGCCTAGGCAACATCATTTTGTAGAGATGCCTACAACGTTTTGTAGAGATGCCAAAACCCCATCTCTACAAAAACTATAAAAATTAGCTGGGCATGCTGGCATGTGGTAGTTCCAGCTACTTGGGAGGGCTGACGTGGGAGGATTGCTTAACCCGGAGTGGTTGAGGCTACTGTGAGCCATGATTGCACCACTGCACCCCAGCCTGGGCAACAGAGTGAGACTTGTCTCAACATAAATAAAATATTTTATTTGTGAACTGATAATTCGGTTTTGTTTTTTTTTTTACTGATCAAAAATAAAATTTTCTTTACTCCACTGAGGCTTAAAAGAACAAAAAGAAGTGTAACTGACATTAAGAGGTTTTGGCTTCCAACCGTTGTTAATGTTGATCTGAGTTCCTGTAATTCTGGCTAAAAGCAAAGAGCTGTGATGTTTTAGCCAGAGCAGTTTTATTATGAGTTAGATTTATGATTTCCAGTAGGCTTTTTGAATTGTTGCCCAGAGGTCAGGGACTCCCTGTCCCCATTCATAGACTCTAGACTGAATCTTTCTCAATATGAACACATTTGGCTCTGTAACAAAGACTTCCTAAACTGGGATTCAATTGGATTGCCTTGAGACTTTGGGCAGAGCACATGACTTATTTTGTCCTAGAGATTCCAATCCGTTGGACACTCAGAAACTTTCAAAACTTGTATTTTTCATATTTTAGGCTTCAGTGCAGAAGGATTCAAACTAATGGCTAGATTTTTCTAGTGCTGTTATTTTTTCTTGAAGCTTTATGGTCACTAAAAATAATACATAGTATATATATATATATATATATATATATATATATATAAATATATATATATATATATATAAAACCTTAAAGATACCCTGAAAAAGCAGATCTTTTTTCTGAGGACAAAATTAGCTGATTAAATAGTAAAACCGTCAAGAGACATCACCTGCCAATGATGACAGAGGCAAAAATTGTTCTGCATTCCAAGGAGGGAGAAATCAGTGCAGGCAGAAGTGATTAAACATTCACATCTTGGAGCCAACTGACCTCCTGGGATGGAGGTGGGGAAGAGTACTGATGAAATAACTGGGACAGCTCCTTTTTCTTACTATTTTTCTTTGGTACCTTCATAGGCACAGCTGCTTAAAGAAACCAGATTGCCCCATGATGGTGCCAGAGCTTCTTGACCCTGATCAGTTACCAGAGTTAGATAAGACTGCAGAGTGGAACAGGATAGGCAACCCCTAGTTGACTTCAGATCATTATCATGTCGTTATAATGCTAAAATACCCTCCCTGAAAGAAAATCTCCACCATTTTGTGTACATGTGATGTATGAAGACGTATGTTTAGGAATTGTGTGTGCACATTTAGAGTCTCACTTTGCACGTGCTAACATTCCTCTCCTGTCCGACACCTAGTCCTAAAAACCCTATGCCTTCTAGTGTTTGGGGAGAAGAGGCATTTAGCATGAGAGCTCATTCCCTGGCCAGCGACCGGTTACCGACAATTGGATGGTCTCTGTGTAAATTGATACAAAGTGGGGAAAGCGCTCAGTATACCAGTGACAATTGGAAGCCCCTATCTTTGAGATTTGTGCCAAACCAGGCCCTAGACTGCCTGCACCTGGTTGCTTTCACTATGCTGACTTGCTTGCTGCTTTACCCTTTATGTCTGGCCCTCTCTTAATTCCTAGCCTTCTTTCCTCTTGTCTGTCCCCACCCTCTTTCACGTACTTTTCTCCAGTTTTGTAACTTTAGCAGACCTTTTTGGCTGGCTCCCAGCACATCCCATGGCCTGGCAGTAGGTGGTTTCTGTCTGAAGGGCTGAGCCATCAAAAGATTCCAAGGTGTATATTTTGTAAGACAAAGCCTCTACTCATAGACTTTGTGAAGGACCTGGTTGGGGAAACAGGAGAAAAGATGGATGGGAAAAAAGTAGTAATCAGTATTACCATGTAAGAGAGTAGTGGGTGAGATAACATGAAGCAGTGCTTGATTAAATGCCAAATGAAGTTCCATTGGTAGCTGAGAGAAGAGAAGGGAGAGGACATTTCAGGCTGGGGCCTGTGCTAGTCTGTTTGCACTTTAGAGCATTGTAGCACAGATGGAGTGGTTTAAACAAAAGATTCCTTTCCTCACAGTTCTGGAGTCTGGATATTCAAGTTCAAGGTGTCAGCACGGTTGGTTTCTTCTGAAGACTCTTTCCTTGGCTTGTAGATGGTCACTTTCTCCCTGTTTCTTCAGGGTCTTCCCTCTCTTATTTTGTCTGTGTCTCTAATTTTTTCTACGAACACCAGTCAGGCTTGGCACAGTGGCTCACACCTGTAATCCCAGCACTTTGGGAGGTTGAGACAGGAGGATCACTTGAGGTCAGGAGTTTTGAGACCAGCCAGACCAGCATGGTGAAACCCCATCTCTACTAAAAATACAAAAAGTAGCCAGGAGTGGTAGCTTGCGCCTGTGGTCCCAGCTACTTGGAAGGCTAAAGCAGGAGAATCACTTGAACCTGGGAAGGGTGAGGTTGCAGTGAGTCAAGATCACACCACTGCTTCCAGCTTGGGCAATAGAGCAAGACTCCATCTCAAAAGCAAGTAAGACCGGGTGCAGTGGCTCATGCCTGTAATCCCAACATTTTAGGAGGCCAAGGAGGGCGGATCACTTGAGATTGAGTTTGAGACCAGCCTGGCCAACACAGTGAAACCTCATCTCTACTAAAAATACAAAAATTAGCTGGGTGTGGTGGCGCACGTCTATAGTCCCACTACTTGGAAGGCTGAGGCAGGTGATCGCTTGAACCCGGGAGGCAGAAGTTGCAGTGAGCTGAGATTGCGCCATTGCATTCCAGCCTGGGCGACAAGAGCAAAACTCCATTTCAAAAACAAAAAAACACCAGTCAGCTGATTCCTAACTGCCTCATTTTAATTAATTACTTCTGCGGCCCTTTCTTCATATATAGTCATATTTTGAGGTACTGGAGGTTAGGGCTTCAACATAAGAATTTGAGGGAAACAAACAGCCCATGGCAGGGTAATATGAAAGGCTTTACTGAGTTAAAGCTGGGATTGGAAATACCCCATTTCTGTGGTTAAAAAATGTGCCATTGTCATCTCTGAAATCAGTAAATATTATTTCTGACATTCAGGGTGCAGTTTAAAAAGGCATACTGCCCTGGTTTTACCATTAATGGTTGAAAGGATGGACAGTTACAGACTTTTACTGGGAAGGAGGTCTTAGTGCTAGATGCATTGGCTTCTTGGGGCAGGGGCACAGTTTTTCTCTAAGTTGCCTATCTGAATTGAATCTGCCTTGCCTGGGGCAGTTCTTTCAGACTTTCTTATTCTCCCCTCCTGTCAGTGACTTTTCAGTCTTCATACCAGGTCCTCTTTCTTCCTCTGTCTCGGAGCCTAGTTAATTGCCTCTATTAGTGAAACTGGAGAGCAAGAATCTGAGACTGAGATTCCTTCTCAGAGAATGCAGGTGTAGAAAGCACACACATTTGACCCTTTACATACCTCATAGAACATTACAGGATGCTATGGACTGAATTGTGTCCCCCATGAATTCCTATGCTGAAGCCCAAACTCCTAATGTGATTGCATTTGGAATAAGAAAGTAATTAGGGCTAAATGATGTCATTCGGCATGTGAAAACACAGCCAGAACGTGGCCATCTGCAAACCTCCAGGAACTGACTTGCCAGCCTCCGGGACTGTGACAAAATAAACTGTTGCTTAAGCCATCAGTCTATAGTATTTTGTTAAAGCAGTCCAAGCTAACTAATACACGGGTATGAGTCCCTCTGAAAATTGTCAGTGTTCCTTCGGTTCTCTTTGGGTCAACTTCAATACAAGTTCATCCCTGGACTAAGAATAGTTATCAAATGGATGTCTTTGATCTTAGGCCAATCTGTACCCCTGACACTGAGGAGGAAACCACTAATTTGCCATCCCCTAATTCAGGAGGGGTAAAGATAGATACATAAACAAAATTGGGATCCTTTTGAGAAGAAAGGAATCAGTGCTGGGCACACATTTAGCAATGTCCAAATGCCCATATGTGATATGACCATCATATGATCTTAGGTGGCATTGTTTAATATTTAGAAGGAGGGAAAGGATCTCTTCCTACTCACAGCAGTTGAGATCAGACTTGTAGTAGGCACAAGGAGAGGCAGCATAGAGGGTAGAGGCTAACCATGCAGGGCCCTGGAGATTGGCTACTTGCATTTTAATACTGTCTTTCACTTCCTAGCATTGTGACTTAGAGCAGGATACTTCTGTGTCTCCTCGTCTCCAAAATAGAGAATAATAATAGTGACCTATCTAATGGGATTACTGAAGATTTAAGTAATACAATTCAAGTGCTTTAAACAGAACCTGGCACATAAGTACTAAATAAAAATTGGTGTTTATAATTAGTGTGCTCTGGGAAACATTCTTTAAAGAAGCATACAGACTTAAGTCCCACAGATTTAGAGAATGTGACTGTAAAGGGGAGGGGACAGGCCATGTCATCGAAGTGAAGGCTGAAAGAGCCAGGGATGTTAAGACCAGAAATGAGAAAACAGGATACAAAACAATCCACACATCTGGAAAAGCCTCATATTGTTTGTTGTCTGTTATTTGTGTTTTGTATGGCTCAGAAGTAGGTAAGACTAATAGTCCTAGAAGGACTGCAGAAGACAGTGAGATGGAGTTGAGAGTATGGTTTCATAGTCATAAAGACCCAAGTCTGAATTCCAGTTCTGTCACTGACTAGTTCTGTGCCCTTGGAGGTTTTACTCACATTCATGGAACCTCAGTTTATTTGTCTATCTGTAAAATGGAAATCATGACTTCTACTGCTGTTTGGTTGAAAGAGGTGATGGGGATGGTGCATGGTGAAGCAGAAAGGTACTACCAGTTGAGTTTACTGTCCACAATCCAGCCCTCACCTTTGCAGGTCTAAACTTTTGTAATTACCCAGAGATGAGCTTGGTGGCAGGCCAATACTAATACCTCTCTCAGGGTTGTAGTGGGTTGAATAGTTAGCGGCCCCCAGAAGACATGTCAGCATCCTAACCCACTATACCGGTGAATGTGACCTTATTTGGAAAAAGGGTCTTTATAGATGTGATTAAGGACCTTGAGATGAGATGACCCTGGATTTTCCAGGTGGACACTAAATGCAGTGGCAGGTGTTCTTAAAGGAGGAGGAGCAGGCATTCATGTGAAGACAGCAAGAGAATGAAGGGATGCAGCCAGAAGCCAAGGAACACAGCCAGCAGACACTGGAAGAAGCAAGGAAAGATTGTCCCCTAGAGCCTTTGGAGAGAGTGCAGCCCTGCTGGATTTTCAACTTTTAGCCTTCAGAGCTGGGCGAGAATACGTTTCTCTTGTTTTAAGCTACCAAGTTTGTGGTAATTTGTTAGCGCCGCCTTAGTAGCCACTAGATAAAGTCTAGTTGATTAGGGAAAATCTATCTGGCTTAATTAATGATCAAATTTAAGAAAATAATTCCTTTGGGAGGCCAGGGCAGGAGGATTGCTTGAGGCCAGGATTTGAGACCAGCTTAGGCAATTAAAACCCCATCTCTACAAAAATTTTAAAAAATTAGCATAAGCCTGTAGTCCTAGCTACTAGGGAGGCTAAGGTGAGAAGATTGCTTGAGCCCAGGCGTTGGAGGCCGCCATGATTGCACTATTGACTCCATCTTGGGCAATAGAGCAAGACTCTGTCTCCCCCCCAAAAAAAATAGTCTTCAGAAGAAGGTGTTAATAAAAACCAGGTAAGCTGGGCTTGGAGAAGATTATTTTGCCATATGAATCCATACCTGTCCAGGTGAAAGAGATGAGGAACCTAGAGATGAAATGTTTTGGTTACTACTGAAGTGTTCTGTTCAGTGGTCATGGACATTTCATCACTAGGCTGCTTCCTGGTCTGAGTAAAATCTCTAAGACTATTCCTTTCTTTGCTGCAGTTTAGCATTTATCAAAAAATAGCCATTGGAATGCCGGTGCCGAGAAATGCTCTGAAGTAAAAGTATTCCATGGTTCAATAGGCTTGGGATGTTGTATCTCCCCAGTCTTGGAGCCTCACAAGCACATTATCATAGGAACCAAGAAGTTATGACATAAAGCTCTTTAAATTATTTAAGATTTTCACAAATTTATTTGAATCCAGGACCTTTATATAACAAAATAATACCACATTAGAAACATCAATAATTGCATTTCTCAAGTATACTGTTACAGGGAAAGAGAATGCTCTTGAATATTAGGAAATTCAAGACAATAAAGGCCAGGTGTGGTGGCTCACACCTGTAAGCCCAGCAGTTTGGGAGGCCAAGGTGGGCGGATCACCTGAGGTCAGGAGTTTGTGACCAGCCTGGCCAACATGGCAAAAACCTGTCTCTACTAAAAATACAAAATTAGCCGGACGTGGTGGCGGGTGCTTGTAATCCTAGCTACTATGGAGGCTGAGGCAGGAGAATCACTTGAACCCAGGAAGCAGAGGTTGCAGTGAGCTGAGATTGACCAGTGCACTCCGCCTGGGCAACAGAGTGAGACTTCATCTCAAAAGAAAAACCAAGCCAAATTAATAAGATTCAAAATGATGCAATAATAAATTGGTGTTCTTTTTATACTTTGCCCTATAGTAGATGCCTTGCCTCTTCCAGCATCTGGTGGCTTCCCCAGCATTCCTGAGTGTGTGGCTATGAAACTCCCAATCTCTGCCCCCACCTTGACATCACTTTCTCCAAGTCTCCTTACCTTCCTTTGCCTCTGTCCTGAAAAGGCACTGTGATGGCATTTAGGACCCACCCAGATAATTCAGTGTGTTCCCCTCATCTCCAGAAATAAGGTAACATTTCCAAATTCCTGGGATTAGGACTCGATATTTTTGGGTGGTCATTATTTAACCTACTACAATGGGCCTTTCCCTGGGCTGTGCCAGCCTGGGTGTGAATGCTGTCTTAAGAGCAAATTTGGGGGGCTGGGCATGGTGGCTTATGCCTGCAATCTCAGCACTTTGGGAGGCCGAGATGGGTGGATCACCTGAGGTTAGGAGTTTAGATCAGCCTGATCAACATGGTGAAACCCTGTCTCTGCTAAATATACAAAAATTGGCATGGTGGCAGGTGCCTATAATCTCAGGTACTCAGGCAACTGAGGCAGGAGAATCACTTGAACCCAGGAGTCAGAAGTTGCAGTAAACCGAGATCATACCATTGTGCTCTAGCCTGGGCAACAAGAATGAAACTTCCTCTCAAAAAAAAAGCAAATTTGAATGTAGATGCACAGAGGGAAGACCATGTGAAGAGGCATCTGCCAGCCAAGGAGAGAGGCCTTAGAAGGAACCACCCTGCTAACACTTTGATCTTGGACTTCCAGCCATCAGAACTACGAGAAAATAAGTTTCTTTTATTTAGCCACTCAGCCAGTGGTAGTTTGCTATGACAGCCCTAGTAAACTAACTCATTGTTTAATAAACGTTTTCTTACATATTGGCACTTAGAGCCTTTCATAGACATCTTGCCCTGGTCCATTTACTCAGCCTCCTCTCCTGACACTCCCTCATGTCCTCTATGCCCTATGGTCTCTCAGTGTTCACCAAATACATCCTGCCTTTGAATGCCTCTGAGTCCTTCCTAAGGATTCCCTCTACCTGGATTGCTGTTTCTTCTCCTAGTTGGACTTTGAAAACCTTACTCAAATGTGTGCTCTGTGAAGCCTTTCAGGGTTTCCAGGCTGAGTTAGAAGTTTTTATGGCATTGTATTTTCATGAAAGTCTCTCCTCATTAGACAATGTGCTACTAAAGTATAGGACTTAGGCCTGATTCATTTTTTGTGCCTCTAGAGCCAAACATGGTATATTAGTTTGCCCAGACTGCCATTAACACAATATCACAGGATGAGGAGTTTAAACCACAAACATTTATTTTCTTACAGTTCTGGATGCTAGAATTTCCAGGTTAAAGCCTAACAGGGTTGGTTTCTAGTGAGGACTCTGTTCCTGGCTTGTAGAGAGCTGCCTTCTGGCTACATTCTTGCATGATCTTTTCTCCATGCGCATATGAAGACAGAGGTCTGGGGGAGGGAGAGAGGGCTCTCTGGTGCCTCTTCTCATAAAGACAGTAATCCTGCATGTGTAGGTCATAAGTAATCCTACCCTTATGACCTAATTTAATCTTAATTACTTCCTTTTCGGTCCTATCTCGAAATAAAGTCACACTGGGGATTAGGGCTTCAGTATATGAATTTTTGGGGGTCACTGTTCAGCCCATAACACATGGGCAATCAGGATTTAAGCTGATTTGGAAAAAATTAAGTCTCAATTGTTAGTGAACACCGGTCTCTTATCTTGATATGAGCAATCGGCAAATAATTCTATTTGAATATAAAGAATATTTTGAATAAATAGTAGAATCAAATACTGACAACCATGAACACAAGTGGAATAAGGTAATCTAGGACTAGATATCTACATAATTATATATGCAGAATACTTGCACCAAGCTGTATTAGGCAAAGATACATAATCACTCTCATTGGAATCTTCCAGAATAACATGTTACATTGCAGATGTCTATAATAGCAATAAGCCACTTAGTCTCTGACTCAGCTTAACTATTTTCATAATTGTTTTGAGCTTTAGGCTCACAATTTTTTGCCAGCAAAACTGAATACAAAATAAGTTTTTGAATAGACTGCTGAATACAAAATAAGTTTTTACTATTTGCAATTGGATAAACTTGATATGAAAAGAACAACTTAGAGCTTTTTGTGAATATAGACTAGAGGATAAGCTACTGGGTAAAGTTCTATATTATACAGACTAATGAAATTCCAATTTAGTATTTTATGTTTTTTTTTTTTCCTCTAACATGGATGATAGGAAACAATAGTTTTTTTAAAAAAAAAAATTTAAATTTTAACAAAAAATAGAATAATCGTATGTGTGTTGTCAGGCCTGAGGGCCTCTTCCATCCTTGTCAAGGGGAGTGCTAACCTTCTCTCCTTTCATACAACGCTATTTTAGGTTTGTTTTGTAGTAAAAAACCAATCTTGGGCCAGGTGCAGTGAGTCACGCCTGTAATCCCAGCACTTTGGGAGGCCGAGGCGGGTAGATCACCTGAGGTCAGGAGTTCAAGACCAGCCTGACCACATGGAGAAACCCCGTCTCTATTAAAAATACAAAATTAGCCGGGTGTGGTGATGCACACCTGTAATCCCAGCTATGCAGGAGGCCAAGGCAGGAGAATCGTTTAAACCCAGAAGGTGAAGGTTGTGGTAAGCCAGTATCACGCCATTGGACTCCAGCCTGGGCAACAAGAGGGAAACTCCCTCTCAAAAAAAAAAAAAAAAAAAGAACAGCAACAAAAAAAAACAAACCTTGTAAGAAAGGAGTAATGTTCAGGTGTGCAGTTAAGAAACCAAAATAATCTAAGTAAAATATTTATTATATAAGGCCATGTACAGATGCTCCTCAGCTTATGATGAGGTTATGTCCTTCATAAGTTGAAAATACTATAAGCCCAAATGCGTTTACCACACATAAACTACTGAACGTCATAGCTTAGCCTAGCCTACCTAAAACTTTTCATTGTAAAGCTGAAAAATCTTAAGTCAATTCATTGTAAGTCAGGAACCATTTCTACCAAGAATTTAGAGACCTTGAGTATATTAAGGTAAACTGGGTTGGAGTCTACATAGATTCTAGATGGAGATAAAATCCTGACAGCTGTATAGTTTCATGATTATGATTTTCAGGTGAAATATACAGCGTAAGAGAAATGTAATGTTTGAGAGGATATCAGCGATATGGTGCCTATAATTACTACACAGAAAAACTGAAGAGGGCATTAGGATTGGTATATTAGTTTTTATCTTCAGCTTTACCTTAATCTTCATATATGTCACTGATGCTAAGATCTGTTAACTGATAATTCTGTAGAAAATGAATATGATCATTGTACAGTGTATGAACCTCGATACTGTGGCCTAAAAGACATTATAAAACAAGATTGATTCTAACTGAAAAGCTTATACATTCTCTAAGCTCGAAATAAGGTATCAAGGGTGGAAGCACTTCTGGAATGGTGGAATAAAGACCTTAGAAAATCAGCTCTTCCATAAAAGCAACATGAAATAAAAAGTGACAAGAGGAGAAATGCAATATCCCTCTTTCAATAATGGATAAAACTACCGGGCATATGATCAACAAGGAAATAGAAGACTTAATGCTATAAAGCAACTAGACCTAACAGATACCTAGAGAACATTCTGCTCAAGAACATCAGAATAAATATTCTTCACAAGTTCACATAAAACATTCTGAAGGATAGGGAGAGAGATCTAAGATGGCCGATCACTAGCAGCTCAGGATTGCAGCTCCCAGTAAAAGCGCAGAGAGCCAGTGGACGCCACACTTACCAATAAATTTTTGCTGCCCACGGACCAGGACATTCCCAGTGGAGGAGCCCCACAGTTCGCCAGCGTGACCCTTTCGGCTGGCGCGGCTTTTTTGCCGGCGCCTCGGCTCGGCGGCTCTTGGTGCGGAGTAAACGGAACTGAGTCTCCTTTTGGATGATATTTGGAGCTCTGGGAAGTCAGAGCAGTCCATCCAGCTGATTGAAAAAGGGACTGAGAAGCCAGACCGGAGACCCCCGGGCAGAAAAGTACCACGAATTTCAATGCTGCTGTTTTAGCTAGCATTGCGAGTCGCACAGTGAAAATTACATAGATTCCGGAGCTGGGAATTAACAAGCTGGACGTCCACTCAGAGACCTAATTTGAAAGTGAGTAATTACAAAGACGACAGATGGATAAAACCATAAAGATGCCAAGAAGCCACCGTAAAAAAACTGAGAACACTCAAAATCAGAAAGTCTCTCCTTCTACAGAGGACGCTAGTTCCTCATCAGT
>CAUYQU010049058.1:0-15130 GCA_963574635.1 Cheracebus regulus | reverse complement strand
CCAGATCTGAGTTCAAGTCCTGGATATCCTTGTTAATTTTCTGTCTCGTTGATCTGTCTAATATTGACAATGGGGTGTTAAAGTGTCCCACTATTATTGTGTGGGAGTCTAAGTCTCTTTGTAGGTCATTAAAAACTTGCTTTATGAATCTGGTGCTCCTGTACTGGGTGCATATATAGTTAGGATAGTTAGCTCTTCTTGTTGCATTGATCCCTTTACCATTATGTAGTACCCTTCTTTGTCTCTTTTGATCTTTGTTGTTTTAAAGTCTGTTTTATCAGAGACTAGGATTGAGACTCCTGCTTTTTTTTTTTTTCTTTTTTTTTCTTGGTAAATCTTCCTCCATACCTTTATTTTGAGCCTATGTGTGTCTTTGCACGTGAGATGGGTATCCTGAATATAGTACACTGATGTGTCTTGACTCTTTATCCACTTGTCAGTCTGTGTCTTTTAACTGGGGCACTGAGCCCATTTACATTTAAGGTTAATATTGTTATGTGTGAATTTAATCCTGCCATTATGATGCTAGCTGGTTTTTTTGCCCGTTGGTTGTTGCAGTTTCTTCATGGTGTCAATGGTCTTTATAATTTGATATGTTTTTGCAGTGGCTGATACTGGTTGTTCCTTTCTATGTTCAATACTTCCTTCAGGAGCTCTTGTTAGGCAGGCCTGGTGGTGACTGAATCAGCATTTGCAATTTTGGGTTGAAAATTTTTTTCTTTAAGGACGTAGAATATTGGCCCCCACTCTCTTCTGGCTTGTAGGATTTCTGCCGAGAGATCCATTGTGAGTCTGATGGCCTTCCCCTTGTGGGTAAACTGACCTTTCTCTCTGGCTGCCCTTAGTATTTTTTTCCTTCATTTCAACCTTGGTGAATCTGATGATTATGTGTCTTGGGGTTGCTCTTCTCGAGGAGTATCTTTGTGGTGTTCTCTGTATTTCCTGAATTTGCATGTTGGCTTGCCTTGCTAGATTGGGGAAGTTCTCCTGGATAATATCCTTAAGAGTATTTTCCAACTTGGTTACATTCTCCCTTTTACTTTCAGGTACACTGATCAAATGTAGATTTGCTCTTTTCTCATAATGTCATATTTCTTGGAGGCTTTGTTCATTTCTTTTCACTATTTTTTCTCTAATCTTGCCTTCTTGCTTTATTTCATTGAGTTGATCTTGAGTCTCTGATATTCTTTCTTCTGCATGATTGATTCAGCTATTGAAACTTGTGTATGCTTCATGAAATTCTTGTACTGTGTTTTTCAGCTCCATCAGTTCATTTATGTTCTTCTATAAGCTGGTTTTTCTAGATCAGGTCATTTATGTTCTTCTATATGCTAGTTTTTCTAGTTAGCATTTTGTCTAACTTTTTTCAAGGTTCTTAGCTTCCTTGCATTGGGTTAGAACATGCTCCTTTAGTTCAGAGAAGTTTGCTATTACCCACCTTCTGATGCCTACTTCTGTCAATTCATCAAATTCATTTTCCATCCAGTTTTGTTCCCTTGCTGATGAGGAGTTATGATCTCTTGGAGGAGAAGAGGTGTTCTGGTTTTCATAATTCTCAGCCTTTTTGCGCTGGTTTCTTCCCCTATTCATGGATTTATCTGTGTTTGGTCTTTGAGGTTGGTAATCTTTGGATGGGGTTTCTGACTGGATGTTCTTTCTGTTGATATTGAAACTACTTCTTTCTGTTACTTTTCCTTCTAACAGTTAGGCCCCTCTACTGCAAGTCTGCTGGAGTTTTCTGGAGGTCCAATCCAAACCCTGCTTGCCTGGGAATCACCAGCAGGGGCTGCAGAACAGCAAAGATTCCTGCCTGTTCCTTTCTTTGGTAGCTTCATCCCAGAAGGATACCCGCCAGAGCTTTCCTGTATGAGGTGTCTATCTCCCACTTAGGATACAAGGAGGTCAGGGAGCCACTTGAGGAGGCAGTCTGTCCCTTATCAGAGCTCGAACACTGTGCTGGGAGATCTGCTGCTCCCTTCAGAGCTGCCAGGCAGGGATGTTTAAGTCTACTGAAGCTAAACCCACAACTGCCCCTTTTCTCAGGTGCTCTGTCCCAGGAAGGTGGGGACTTTATTTATAAGTCCCTGACAGGCTGCTGACTTTTTTCACAGATGTCCTGCCCAGTTAGGAGGGAGTCTAGTGATACAGTCTGCCTGAAGAGGCCATAATGAGCTGCCGTGGGCTTTGCCCAGTCACTGTGTAAACTTCCTGGTGACTTTGTTTACACAGGTGAGGTTAAAACTGCCTTATGTGAGCCTCGATAATGGTGGACACTCCTCCCCGCCACCAAGCTTGAACATCACAGGTTGAGCTCAGACTGCTGTGCTGGCTGTGAGAATTTCAAGCCAGTGGATCTTGGCTTGCTGGTTGTCATGGAGGTGGAACCCACCAAGTCAGATCACTTGGCTCCCTGGCTTCAGCCCCCTTTTTCAAGGGAATGAGTGGTTCTGTCTCACTGGCATTCCAGGTGCAACTGGGGTATGAAAAAACAAAAACTGCTATGGCTAACTCAGTGTCTTCCCAAATGGCTGCCCGGTTTTGTGCTGGAAACTCAGGGTACTGGTGTTATAGGCACCAGAGGGAATCTCCTGGTCTGCAGGTTGTTAAGGCCATGGGAAAAGCACAGTATCTGAGTCAGTGTCAGAGTGCCAGGAAAAGTCCCTAATGGCTTCCCTTGGCTAGGAGAGGGAATTCCCTGGCCCCTTGCATTTCCCTGGTGGGGCAACACCCCACCTGCTTTGGCCTGCCCTTCTTGGGCTGCACCCATTGTCTAAACAGTCTCAATGAGATGAACCAGGTACCTCAGTTGGAAATGCAGAGATCACCTGCTTTCTGCATCACTCTCATTGGGAGCTGCGCATCAGAGGTGTTCCTGTTTAGCCATCTCGCCGGTAATTCTCCACCACATTTTATTAATCCAGTCTATCATTGATGTGCATTTGGGTTGGTTCCATGTCTTTGCTATTGTAAATAGTGCTTCAATAAACATACGTCTGTATATGTCTTTACAGTAGAATGATCTATATTCCTTTGGATATATACCCAGTAATGGAATTGCTGGGTCAAATGGTATTTCTGGTCCTAGATCCTTGAGGAATTGCCGCACTGTCTTCCACAATGATTGAATTAATTTGCATTCCACCAACAGTGTAAAAGTGTTCCTATTTCTCCACAGCCTTGCCAGCATCTATTGTTTCTTGACTTTTTAATAATTGCTATTCTGACTGGCATGAAATGGTATCTCATTGTGGTTTTGACTTGCATTTCTCTGATGATCAGTGATGTTGACCTTTTTTTCCTTATATGTTTGTTGGCTGTGTAAATGTCTTCTTTTGAGAAGTGTCTGTTCATATCCTTCACCTACTTTTTAATGATTTTTTTTTCTTGTAAATTTGTTTAAGTTCCTTGTAAGTTCTGGATATTAGACCTTTATCAGATGGGTAGATTGCAAAAATTTTCTCCCCTTCTGTAGGTTGCCTGTTCACTCTAATGATAGTTTCTTTTGCTGCACAAAAGCTCTTCAGTTTAATTAGATTCTATTTGTCAATTTTAGCCTTTGTTGCAATTGAGTTTGGCATTTTTGTCATGAAATCTTTGCCCATGATATTGCCTAGGTTTTCTTCTAGGGTTTTCATAGTTTTGGGTTTTTCATTTAAGTCTTTAATTCATCTTGAGGAAATTTTTGTATAAAGTGTAAAGAAGGGGTCCAGCTTCAGTTTTATGCATATGGCTAGCCAGTTTTCCCAACATCATTTATTAAAAAGAGAATCCTTTCCCCATTGCTTGTTTCATCAGGTATGTCAAAGATCTGATGGATGTAGACGTGTAGTGTTTTATCTGAGGTCTCTGTTTGTCCATTGGTCTATATGTCTGTTTTGGCACCAGTACCATGCTGTTTTGGTTACTGTGGCCTTATAGCATACTTTGAAGTCAGGTAGTGTGATACTTCCAGCTTTGTTCTTTTTGCTTAGGGTTGTCTTGGCTATACAGGATCTTTTTGGTTCCATATGAAATTTAAAGTAATTTTTCTAATTCTATGATGAATGTCAATGTTAGCTTGATGAGGATTGCATTGAATCTATAAATTACTTTGGGCAGCATGCACATTTTCAAGATATTGATTCTTCCTGTTTATGAGTAGAGAATGTTTTCCCATTTATTTGTGTCCTCTATTGTATCATTGAGCAGCAGTTTGTAGTTCTCCTTGAAGAGGTCCCTTTTCAGCTGTATTCCTAGTTAATTTATTCTCTTTGTAGCAATTGTGAATGGGAGTTTATTTGTGATTTGGCTCTCTCCTTGCCTATTGTTGGTGTTTAGGAATGCTTGTGATTTTTGCACATTAATTTTGTATCCTGAGACTTTGCTGAATTTGCTTATCAGTTTAAGGAGTTTTTGGGCTGAGATGATGGGGTTTTCTAAATATAAAAGCATGTCATCTGCAAAAGAGACAATTTGACTTCCTTTCTTTCTATTTGAATACACTTTATTTGTTTTTCTTGCCTGATTGCCCTGGCCAGAACTTTCAATACTATGTTCAATAGGAGTGCTGAGAGAGCGCATCCTTTTCTTATGCCAGTTTTCAAAGAGAATGCTTCCATCTTTTGCCCACTCATTATGATATTGGCTGTGAGTTGGTCATAAATAGGTCTTATTTTTTTAAGATATGCTCCATCAATATATACTTTATTGAGAGTTATTAACTCGAAGAGATGTTGAATTTTATCAAAGGCTTTTTCTGCATCTGTTGAGATAATCATATGGTTTTTTTCATTGGTTCTGTTTATGTGATGGATTACGTTTATTGATTTGCATATGTTGAAGCAGCCTTCCACCCCACAAACGAAGCTGAATTGATCATGGTAGATAAGCTTTTTGATGCGCTGCTGGTTCAGTTTGCCAGTATTTTATGGAGGACTTCTACATCAGTGTTCATCATGGATAGTTACCTCAAGTTTTATTTTCTTGTTGTGTTTCTGCCAGGTTTTGGTATCAGGATGATGCTGGCTTCATAAAATGAATTAGGGAGCAGTGCCTCCTTTTCAGTTGTTTGGAATAGTTTCATTAAGGAATGATACTAACTCCTCTTTGTAGCTCTGGTAGAATTCTGCTGTGAATCCATCTGGTCCTTGACTTTTTTTGGTTGGTAGGCTATTAATTACTGCCTCAGTTTCAGAACTCATTATTGGTCTATTTAGGGATTCAACTTCTTGGTTTAGTTTTGGGAGGATGTATGTGTATAGGAATGTGTTCCTTTCTTCTAGATTTTCTAGTTTATTTGTGTAGAGGTGTTTATAGTATTTTCTGATGGTAGTTTGTATTTCTGTGGGGTCAGTGGTGACATCCCTTTTATCATTTTTTATTGTGTATATTTGATTTTTTTCTCTTTTCTTCTTTATTCGTTTAGCTAGTGGTCTATTTTGTTACTTTAAAAAAACAGGCTTCTGGATTGATTGATTTTTTTGAAGGGTTTTTCATGTCCCTATCTCCTTTAGTTCCACTCTGATCTTAGTTATTTATTATCTTCTGCTAGTTTTTGGATTTGTTTGCACTTGCTTCTCTAGCTGTTTTAATTTTAATGTTAGGATGTCAGTTTGAGATTTTTCTGTCTTTCTGATGTGGGCATTTTGTGTAATAAATTTCTTTCTTAACACTGCTTTAGCTGTGTCCCAGAGATTCTGGTACATTGTCTTTTTGTTTTCATGGGTTTCAAATAATTTCTTGATTTCTTCCTTAATTTCATTTTGTACCCAGGAGTCATTCAGGAGCAGGCTTCCCAGTTACCATGTAGCTATGTGGTTTTGAGTGAGTTTGTTAATCCTGAGTTCTAATTTGATTGCACTGTGATCTGAGAGACTTTTTGCTATGATTTAAGTTCTTTTGCATTTGCTGAGGAGTGTTTTACTTCCAATTATGAGGTCAATTTTAGAGAAAGTGTCATGTGACACTGAGAAGAATGTATTTTGTACTGATTTGGAGTGGAGAGTTCTGTTGTTATCTATCAGGTGCACTTTATCCAGAGCTGAGTTCATGTCCTTAATATCCTTGTTAATTTTCTGTTTCATTGATCTGTCTAATACTGACAGTGGGTTGCTAAAGTCTCTCACTATCATTGTGTGGGAATCTAAGTCTCTTTGTAGGTCTCTAAAAACTTGTTTTATAAATCTAAGTGCTCCTGTACTGGGTGCATATATATATATTTATGATAATTATCTTTTTTGTTGAACTGGTCTTTTACATTAAATAATGTCCTTCTTCGTCTTTATTGGTTTAAAGTCTGTTTTATCCGAGACTAGGATTGCAACCCTGCATTTTTTTTTTTTGGCTTTTCATTTGCTTGGTAAATATTTGTCCATCCCTTTATTTTGAGCCTATGTGAGTCTTTGCACATGAGAAGGATCTCTTGATCACAGCACACCAGTGGGTCTTGACTCTTTATCAAATTAGCCAGTTTGTGTCTTTTAATTGGGGCATTTGGTCCATGTACATTTAAGGTTAGTATTGCTATATGTGAATTTGGTCCTGTCATCATGATGCTAGCTGGTTATTTTGCACACTGGTTGATGCAGTTTCTTCATAGTGTCATTGGTCTTTATATTTTGGTGTGTTTTTGCAGTGGCTAGTACCAGTTTTTCCTTTCCATATTTAGTGCTTCCTTCAGGAGCTCTTTGAAGGTAAGCCTGCTGGTAATGAAATCCCTCAGCATTTGCTTGTCTGAAAATCATTTTATTTCTCCTTCTGGGTTGAAAATTCTTTAAAAAAATATTGAATATTGGCCTCTAGTATCTTCTGGCTTGCAGGTTTTCTGCTGGGAGATCCACTGTTAGTCTGATGGGCTTCCTTTTGTAGATTACCTGGCCTTTCTCTCTTGCTGCCCTTAACATTTTTTCTTCATTTTGACCTTGGAAAATGTGGTTATTATGTGTCTTGGGGTTTTGTTGAGTATCTTAGTTGTGTTTTCTGTATTTCCTATCTTGCTACATTGGGGAATTTCTCCTGGATAATATCCTGAAGTGTGTTTTCCAACTTGGTTCTATTATTCCCCATCTCTTTCAGGTATGCCAGTCAATTGTAGGTTCAGTCTTTTTACATAGTCCTCTATTTCTTAGCTGTTTTATTTGTTTATTTTTGTTCTTTCTTCTCTAATCTTGTCTGCCTGCCTTGTTTCAGCAAGATGGTCTTTAATCTCTGATATTCTTTCTTCCACTTGATTGATTTGGCTATTGGTACTTGTGTGTGCTTCATGAAGTTTTATTCTGTGATTTTCAGCTCTCTCAGGTCATTGATGTTCCTCTCTAAACTGATTATTCTAGTTATTAGCTCCTGTAACCCTTTATCAAGGTTCTTAGCTTCTTTGCATTGGGTTAAAACATGCTCCTTTGTAGAGACATGGATGAATCTAGAAACCATCATTCTCAGCAAACTGACACAAGAACAGAAAACCAAACACCACATGTTTTCACTCATAGGCAGGTGATAAACAATGAGAACACTTGGGCAGAGGGAAGAGAACAACACTCACTGGGCTAGGTGGGGAAGGTGGTGGGGAGGGGAGGGGAGGTGAGGGACGGCAGGGGAGCAGGGAAGATGGGAAGTGATAACACTGGGAGAAATGCCTGATGTAGGCGACAGAGGGGGGTGTGGGGTGGATAGAGACAGCAAACCACCATGGCATGCATGTACCTATGCAACAATCCTGCAGGATGCAGGATGTGCACATGTACCCCAGAGCCCAAAGTACAATTAAAAAAAAAAACATGCTCCTTTACCTTATCAGAGTTTGTTATTACCCACCTTCTGAAGCTTCTGTCAATTCATCCATCTTATCATCTGTCCAGTTCCACACCTTTGCTGGACAGGTATTGTAAACATTTGGAGGAGAAGGAGCATTCTGTCCTTTTGAGTTTTCAGCATTTTTTCATTGTTTCTTTCTTATTTTCATGAGATTGTCTAGTTTCCATCTTTGAGGCTGCTGACCCAGATGAGGTTTATGTGGGGACTCTTTTGTTGATGCTGTTGTTGTTACTTTCTGTTTATTTTTCTTTCAATAGTCAGGTCCCTCTTCTGCCAGGTTGCTGTGATTTACTGGAGGTTTACTTTAGTTCCTATTCATCTGGTTCACTCCCACACCTAGAGATGTCATTCATGGAGGTTGGAGAACAGCCAAGATGGGTGCCTGCTCCTTCCTCTGGGATCTCTTACCTTGAGGGGCACCAACTTGATGCCAGTGGGAATGTTCCTGTATAGGATGTCTGACAACCCCTGTTGGGGTGTCTCACCCAATTGGGTGGTATGGGAAGCAGGACATGTTTAATGAAGCACTTTGGCTGTCCTTTGGTGGCGGGAGTGTGCTGTGGTCGGGGGAACTCACTCATCTGGGCTGCCTGGATTCCTCACAGCTAGTAGGAGGAAAGGCTAAATCTGCTGGTCTGCTGAGACTACAGCCACCCCTCCCACTAAGGGCTTAGGCCCAGAGAGCTCAGAGTTCTGTCCCTGAGCCCCTGACTGCAGTTGTTGGAGTTCCTGCAGGGATGCCCAGTCCAGTGAGGAGAAATGGGTCAGGCTCAGGCCTGAGGAGGCACTCTGGCCACAGTCTACCACAGCTGGTGTGTTGGGCCATGTGAAGTACCTCTTGGGACCAAGCCATCCAGCCTCCCTGACTCCAACAGGGGAAAAGTGTGGCCTGGAGCCATAGAGATGGCTTCTGCCCTTCCCCTGACCTGGGAACTTAGTGTGTTAGGCAGCTAGGAGTCCTAGTGTTGGCTGCCAACTCTCCCATGAAAAGCTCAGACGTCTTAGACAGTAGGCAGCTTCAGCTGTGGCAATGGCCGCCCCTCCCCAAGGGAACTTGTTAGGCTTAGGCAGATTCTAGCTGAGTGGCTGTTGAGAATCTGTGCTGCTCTGTGATTGGGACCTTAGGCTCTGGTGGCATAGTGGGCTCATGTGCAGGATCTTCTGATCTGTGAGTTGCACAGTTCCGTGTAAAAAGCACAGTTTTCCAGGCTGGGTAGCATGCTCACTCACTGCCTCCCTTGGCTGGGGTGTAGGGGCTCCCCTGCCCCATGTGGCTCTCAGATGGGCTCCCACTCCACACTGCTCTTCCTTCCTCCACATACCTATTTCATATGTATATATATTTTTTTCTCTTTTTGTTTTTTTTAACTTTTAAGTTCTGGGGTACACATACAGAACACGTAAGTTTGTTAGGTAGGTATACATGTGCCATGGTGGTTCTGCATGCCTATTTCAAAACATCTCATATACCCCATAACTATATACACCCACTATATATATACCCACAAAAAAATTAAAAAGTAATTAAAAAAATAAAGAAAAAGAGGCTAAAATTTATAACAACAACAAAAGGAAAATGTCTTCACCATTGAATACCTAGAATTACCCAATACTATGTTTATATGTAATTGGAACCAATATTTAGTGGAGGTAGAATTTGGGTGACTAATGTAATTATAAAAATTTTAAATAAAATTAGCATAAAAAATTTACTAACATCTTCAATCCTTTTATACTAAAACAAAGTCAATATTTTATAACATAAAATGCCACCACTGATAATTTACTTTTAAAATATATTTTTTTACATGAACATTAAGTGCTTACATAAAGCACCACGGCTTGTCTGTATGTGAGTCTATGAAAAGATGAAAGATTTGACTGTTGTTAAGGAGAAACACAACAGAAACCCAACAATCTCAAATTTAAAGGTCAAGGGAAAAAAAATCACACATCAGGAGTATAAATGACAATTCTGCACAGAAAAGATTCATATTACTACTAACTCATAGTACTTCACCCCAGATGGCAAATCACATAGCCTTACTTCCACATGACAAGCAAATTACTCCATCTGTAAATAATGCCTGTGCTCTGTATTTCTAAAAACTGTGCTAGGTGAGAATTTAAAAGTTTGGGGTTATTACATTATCAACTCATAAGATGTCAAAACTGAGAGAGTCTTTAGAGTATCTTGGTTTTTTAATTTTTATTTTTTGATGGAGAACATGAGAGAGAGGAGAGGAAAAAATAATGTGAGGAATTCCCTCTTGGTCAGAGAGAAAGCCAATGTGTTAATTACGAAACAGTTACTTATATGGCCTAATGGTTTTTATGACAATCTTCAAAGCTTATGTCTCTCTTTCCTTCTTCTTTGGAGACTCCCATGATTAGGACAAAACTCAGGAGTGAGCACAGTTTACCTGCAGACTCATTCTGATTGCTATTTCCAAGCTTTCATGTGTCCTTTAACCACTAGTTCAAGCCTGCAGAGAACATCCTGTCTTTTGTGTGTGTGATAAACCTATGATAAAACAATCTGACAGTTTTTAAATAGGCAAAAACTTGAACAGAGTTTCCATCAAAGAAGATCTGCAAAAGACCAGGAAATTATGCAGAAAGGTGCTCAATATCATCAGTTGTTAGGGAAATGCAGCTTAAAATAAGATACCACTGGGGCAGGGCGTGGTGGCTCATGCCTGTAATTCCAGCACTTTGAGAGGCCAAGGTGGGTGGATAACCTGAGGTCAGGCATTTGAGACTACCCTGGCCAACATGATGAAACCCCATCTCTACTAAAAATACAAAACTTAGCTGGGCATGGTGGTGTGTGCCTGTAATCCCAGCTACTCGGGACACTGAGGCACAAGAATCATTGGAACTGGGAGGCGGAGGTTGCAGTGAGCCCAGACCATGCCATTGCACTCCAGCCTGTGTGACAGAGCAATACTGTGTTTCAAAACAAAACAAAACAAAACAAAAAACCACTGCATACTCACTAGAATAGCTAAAATCAAAAAGACTGGTAAGACCAATTGTTGGTGAGGATGTAAAGCGACTGGAACTCATAAAAATTACTAGTGGATATGTAAAATGATACAGCACTTTGGGAAACAGTTTGGCCATTTTTCTAAATTAAAGCATGCACTTATCATATATCTCAGCCCTTTCTTTTCAAGTATTTACCCAAGAGAAAAATCTGTGTGTGTTTTTACATAAATATTTATAACACCTTTATTCATGAAAGCCAAAAATTAAAAACATTGATAGGTGAATGAATAAACAAATTATAGTTTATTTGTATGCTGGGACACTTCTCATCAATAAAAGGAAACCATCTACTGATAGATACAGCAATATGTTTGCATTTCACAGATATCTGAGCAAAGGATGCCATTTATAGAGTGTCCTAGAATAGACAAGACTAATCTATTTGACAGAATCAGACCAGTGGTCACCTAGAATAGGTAATAGTTGGAAGAGATTGACTACAAGGGGGTGCAAGGAAACTTTTATGTGGAATATAAATATTTTATATCTTGATGATATTTACAAGAGTGTGTACAATTGTTAAGAGTCATCAACCTGTACACTTAAAAAGTGTTATGTTATTTTTATTGTAAGTATATCATACTACAATAAAGTTAGCTTTTAAAATACACCTTTCCTATAACTCTGTTGCAGTGCCTCACAGTAATGGATGTTGATTGCAATATTATTTATAATAGTATGAAATTAATTAAAACAAATTAATCTAACAATAGAGAGAGAGTTAAATAATCTATGGCCATAAAAGACTAGAGGAAGGAATAATTGAAATTACTACAAATCAGCAGAAATATCTGCTCATTTATTTGCAGCTAGTACTATGAAACTGAATTATCAATAGACATACATTGTACTCTGGTTACTCCACATTTACTCAGATTCATTCTCAATCCTTCTATTCTCTACATGTTGTCCTGCATAGTTGACACTTAGGGGCAGCACTGCCTGGATTCTCTTGTCTGCTGGTTTCTTGTTGAATTTATCTAGCATAGCCATTAACAAGACATTGCAGTGAAAAAGGAAGAAGTAGGGTTATTTCTTCACTATTCCCTCCCTGCTGTGCTTTAGGGTTCTGGCAGTGGCTGTGGGCCCCTAAGACTATAGCTTAGGCTATAGTCTATTGTGCAGCCTCTCCTCCATGATTTCCTCTTACTCTGTTCTGATGACTTTATTTACAGCCTTACTTCTTTCCAGCCTACCGTGGTAGCAGCTTCCTGTTTTGCTATCTCTGGGTTTCATTAACTTTGCCTACACCTCTCTAAATAGTACCTTTATTAAAGTCTCTTGAATTGCTCCATTTAAATGAAATTTTGTTTCTTCCAAGACAGATTAACTCTGGTCTCACTGCAATACTCTCAGCTACATATGACAGGTTTACCTTGTGAGGATTAAAACAACCAAAACAAAGATGAGCTGGGCTAAACAAATCTGATTATTTTTCAGTTGCTGTCACTTGACCCTTTTCCATCAAGCAATTTATGTAGACTTGATACTAGACTTTAATTTTATACCCTTGAAGATATCTTTAAAATGATATACCTGTTTCTAATATTGAATGGAATTTAACAAAATAATTCAAATTTGCACAGTTTTAATTTGGAGCTGTTTTAATTGGACTTTGGCTTTTCAATGATTTCTTGCTCTTCCTTTACTAAAAGCATTACAGAATTAAGTTTTGCAGCAAGAATGCCTGAGGGCCTCCTGTCATTTAGTACTTTTATGAAGTTTAGGCTGAGGCTGGTTGCAGCGGCTCACACCTGTAATCCCAGCACTTTGGAACACCGAGGTGGGCAGATCACCTGAGATCAAGAGTTTGAGAGCAGCTTGGCAAACATGGCAAAACCCTGTCTCTACTAAACATACAAAAATTAGCTGGGCTTGGTGGCATGCACCTGAAATCCTAGCTACTTGGGTGTGTGAGGCAGGAGAATTGCTTGAACCTAGGAGGTGAAGATTGCAGTGAGCTGAGATCATGCCACTACACTTTAGCCTGAGTGACAGAGCTAGAGTCTGTCTCATAAAAAAAACAAAAACATTAGGCTGAATAGCTTGATAAGTACACCAGCATTTTAATTTTTTATATATATACTTTAAGTTCTGGGATACATGTGCAGATCATGCAGGTTTGTTACATAGGTATACACATGCTATGGTGGTTTACTCCGTCCATTCCTCCCATTATCTACATTAGGTATTTCTCCTAATGTTATCCCTCCCCAATACCCCCATACCCTGCTATCCCTCCCGTAGCTCTCCCACCCAACAACAGGCCCTGGTGTGTGATGTTTCCCTCCCTGTGTCCATGTGTTCTCATTGTTCAACACCCACCTATGAGTGAGAATATGTGGTGTTTGGTTTTCTGTTCTTGTGTCAGTTTGCTGAGAATGGTGGTTTCCAGTTTCATCCATGTCCCTGTAAAGGACATGAACTCATTCTTTTTTATGGCATAGAATTACAAGAACTCCTGAAGGAAGCACTAAACATGGAAAGGAGCAACCAGTACCAGCCACTGCAAAAACATACCAAATGGTAAAGACCATCAACACAATGAAGAAACTGCTTCAACTAACAGGTGAAACCACCTGCTAGTATCAAAATGGCAGGATCAAACTCACACATAATAATATTAACCTTAAATGTAAAAGGGCTAAATGCCCCAATCGAAAGACACAGACCGGCAAATTGGATAAAGAGTCAAAGCCCATTGGTGTGCTGTATTCCAGAGACCCATCTCATGTGCAAAGACACACATAGTCTCAAAATAAAGGGATGGGGGAAGATTTGCCAAGGAAATGGAAAGCAAAAAAAAAAAAAAAAAAAAAAGCAGGGGTTGCAATCCTAGTCTCTGATAAAACAGACTTTAAAACAATAAAGATTAAAAGAGACAAAGAAGGGCATTACATAATGGTAAAGGGATCAATGCAACAAAAAGAGCTAATGATCCTAAATATATATGCACCCAATACAGGAGCACTCAAATACATAAAGCAAGTTCCTAATGACTTACAAAGAGACTTAGACTCCCACACAATAATAGTCAATATTAGACAGATCAATGAGACAGAAAATTAACAAGGATATCCAGGACTTGAACTCAGATCTGGACAAAGGGGACCTAATAGACATCTACAGAACTCTCCACCCCAAATCCACAGAATATACATTCTTCTCAGCACCACATCATGCTTAGTCTAAGATTGACCACATAATTGGAAGTAAATCACTCCTCAGCAAATGTAAAAGAATGGAAATCATAACAGTCTCTCAGACCATAGTGCCATCAAATTAGAACTCAGGATTAAGAAACTCACTCAAAACCACACAACTACATAAAAACTGAACAATAGTTCCTGAATAACTACTGGATAAATAATGAAATGAAGGCAGAAATAAAAATGATTTTTGAAACCAACAAAAACAAAGACACAACATACCAGAATCTCCGGGACACATTTAAAGCAGTGTCTAGAGGGAAATTTATAGCACTAAATTCCCACATGAGAAGTGAGGAAAGATCTAAAGTCAACACCCTAACATCACAATGAAAAGAACTAGAGGAGCAAGATCAAACAAATTCAAAAGCTAGCAGAAGACAAGAAATAACTAATATCAGAGCAGAACTGAAAAAGATAGAGACACAAAAAACCCTTCAGAAAATCAGTGAATCCAGGAGCTGATTTTTTGAAAAGATCAACAAAATAGATATACTGCTAACCACACTAATAAAAAAGACATGAGAGAAGGATCAGATAGATGCAATAAAAGATGACAAAGGGGATATCACCACCAATTCCACAAAAATACAAACTACCATCAGAGATTACTACAAACAACTCTATGCACATAAACCAGTAAATCTGGAAGACATGGATATATTCCTGGACACTTACACCCTCCCAAGACTAAACCAGGAAGAAGTTGAATTCCTGAGTAGACCAATAACAAAGTCTGAAGTTGAGGCAGCAATTAATAGCCTACAACCAAAAAAAAACCTCCAGAACAAGAGGGGTTCACAGCTGAATTCTATCAAATATACAAAGAGGAACTGGTACCATTTCTTCTGAAACTATTCCAAACCATACCAAAAGAAGGAATCTTCCCTAACTCATTTTATGAGACCAACATTATCCTGATACCAAAACCTGGCAGAGACACAACTAAAAAAGAAAATTTCAGGCCAATATCCATGATGAACATTGTTGTGAAAATCTTTTTTTTTTTTTTTTTTTTTTTTTTTTTTTTTTTTATAAAAAATAATTAAAGTGGTTAATTATTTGTTGTTTTTTTTTTT
>CAUYQU010049053.1:0-38593 GCA_963574635.1 Cheracebus regulus | reverse complement strand
GTGTGGCTTCTCTGCCGGGAATCTCCCGGTCTGTGGGCAACAAAAATTCGTCGGAAAGTGCGGCGTCCACTCGTTCTCTGCGCTTTCACTGGGAGCTACATTCCTGAGCTGTTGCTAATCGGCCATCTTGGATCTCTCTCCGCTTCATGTATTTATAATTGTATGAATTGTTCTTGTTAATATTATATCTCTCATTATCTCTAGTAATATTGTCTTGAAGTTTATTTTGTTTAATATTGATATAGCCACACAGTTGTCTTACTTAGTATTTGTATGATACATTTTTTTCCAGCCTTTATAAAACCTATATATATGTATTTACATTGGCTTTTTTTGTTGTTGTTGTTTTGAGACAGTCTCGCTCTGTTGTCCTGGTTGGAGTGCAGTGGTGCACTTTCAGCTCACTGCAACCTCTGCCTTCTGGATTCAAGCAATTCTCCTACCTCAGCCTACCAAGTAGCTGGTATTACAGGCGCCTGCCACCACGCCCAGCCAATTTTTATATTTTTAGTGGAGACAGCGTTTTACCATGTTGGCCAGACAGGTCTTGAACTCCTGGCCTCAGGTGATCTGCCTGCCTTGGCCTCCCAAAGTGCTGGGATTACAGGCATGAGCCACTGCGCTTGGCCTACATTAGCATATATTGTCTATTTATATTTAATGTAATTATTAATATGTTTGAGTTTAAAGTCTTTTGTCTTACTATCTATTCTGGATTTGTCCTATCTGTTATTTGTTTCTCTGTTTTTTTCCTCTCATTTTGGTGAACTAGCTATTTTTTAGAATTACATTTATCTCCTATATTGACTTTTCAAAAAAATCAACCTTACACACAATAAAATATACCTGTTCAAAGTGTATGTTTTCTTGAATTCTGGCAGATTGATGCCCATGATCAAAAACTACCCTTATTTTATGCCCAACACCAACTGAGACAAGCACTGATCTTTCTGTCATTATAGATAGAGTTTCATAGGATTACAATCAGTGTGTCTTGCTTCCTTCACACAGCATAAAGTTTTTGGATTCTTCTGTGCTACCATATGTATCTGTAATTTATTCCTTCCCCTCCCTTCCCCCAGTAGTATTATGTGTGAGTCTACCACAATCTGTTTGACCATTTAAGTTTTCTCTGTTTTTTGGCTATTATAAATAAGGTTGTTAGGAATATTTGGATAAATAACTAAGATTTATATTATTGGATCATAAAATGTTTGCTTAACTTCTTTGTAGCAGCTTTATTGAGATATAATTTATATACCATAAAATTGTGGTGTGGAAGCTTTTATTATTATTATTGATATAAAAAGCTATACTTTTTTTTTTTTTTTGAGATGGAGTCTTGGTCTTGTCTCCCAGGCTGGAGTGCAGTGGCACTGCAACCTCTGCCTCCTCCTGGGTTCAAGTGATTCTTCTGCCTCAGCCTCCTGAGCAGCTGGGATTACAGGCACCTGCCACCACCATGTCCAGCTAATTTTTGTATTTTTAGTAGAGACAGGGTTTCACCATGTTGGCCAGGCTGGTCTCGAACTGCTGACCTCTTGATCCACCTGCCTCAGCCTCCCAGAGTGCTGAGATTACAGGTGTGAGCCACCATGCCCGGTCCAAAAAGCTGTACTTGCTTAATGTATACAGCTCAATCAGTTTGGGGATAAGTATATTCCTGTGAAACCATCACCATCATTAAGGCCATAAACGTATCTGTCACCTTGCAGAGTTTCCCCTGCCCCTTTATTGTTATCATCTACTGTTTTAGAAACCTTTTAACTATATAATACAGTATAGTCAAGTCTAGGCACAGGCACTATGTTGTATATTAAAATTCATCCATTTAAAGTATAAATTCAGTAGCTTTTAGTACATGCACAAAATTGTGCAACCAGTGCCTGAATTTAAAAATATTTTCATCACCCTCAAAAGAGACCTCTAGCTCCTAAATTCTGCTTTCCTCTCTGGCCCTAAGCAGGCACTTATCTGCTTCCTCTCTCTATGGATTTCACTGTATTTGGACATTTAATGTAAATGAAATCATAGTCTATTATGTATAGTCTGTTATGTCTGGCTTCTTTCACTTAGCATTTTTTCAAAGTGCATCCATGGTGCATTTGTTCTCAGGATCTCCTGGGGCTGTGTCCTGGGCCATTGAATAAAAATGTAATTAAAAAGAGAGAGAAAAAACAAAGTACATCCATGTTGTGGCATGTATTATATCAATATTTATTTCCTTTTTATTGCCAAGTAATGGCATATAATTCCAAATTCCAAAAAAGGAATTTGTTCATTCCTTTTTACCCTTTTTTCTGTCATCTTGCCTTCTTGTTTTATTTCATTGAGTTGATCTTCGACCTCTGATGTCCTTTCTTCTGCTTGATCAGTTCGGCTGTTGAAACTTGTGCATGCTTCGCGAAGTTCTCGTTTTGTTTCCATGTAGCCCTTTCTTTCTAATATTCCACCAAATTCACTCACATAGGCCTCCATATCACCAAATCTAATACCCAGTTTTCTGTCCTCATTTTAGTAGACCACCCAGCAGTCTTTGACATATCAGATGACATTATTCTTCTTGATACATTGTTTTCTGTTTCAGTGACACCACACTCTCCAGTTTTCCTCCTATTTACCTGATGGCTCTTCTCAGTCACCTTCACTTGATAGACTTCTCTCTCTGATCTGAAAATTTCAGAGTCATTTAGGACTCTGCCCTCTTTTCTCTGGTTGTGTTGATCTCAGTGCCACAGCAGACATCGCTGCTGTCTGTGACTTTAAAGATCTAAACACTGGTGAAATTTTATGTCTCCATATAGATATTTCATATGATGTCCAGGTTTAAAACCCAGGCTTGTTCAAAATTCTATTTGGACATCTCATAGACATCTGAAGCTTAAAATTCCTCAAAGAAAGTTTGATTTCCCTTCCAAAATATGTTTCTCCTATAATCTTCTCTATTTCAGTAAATGAGATCATTAAGCTTCCACAACCAAAGCTAGAAACGTAAAATCATCATGGCTTTCTTCCATTCCCTCACCTCCCACATGCAGTCCATCAGCACATCTCATTTTTCCATCCAAAAATAAAGCTCATCCTGCTCACTCTGTCTAGGGTAAGCCATCACCTGCCCTAAGCCATCATCACTCCTTTCAAGGTCTACCGTGGTGGCCTCCTAATGCCTCTCCTTATTGCCACTCATTTCCCTCCAATACAACTCCTCAGAGCAGTCCGAGTGATATTTAAGAATAAATCAGGTCATACTGTTCTCCTGCTTAAACTTCTCTATTGGCTTACAGGTGCACTCAGAGGAAATTCCAACTCCTCATGATGCCACACACAGTGTCCTCAGTGTGGCTGACATTGATTAGGTAATTAGACTGCATCTTACACTATTCCAGATGCTTTCCAGGCATCCATGTATTTAACATTCATATCAACTTTGTGATCTAAATACTATTATTACTTCTACTTTATTGCAGAGGAAATGAATCCTGGATATGTTAAATAACCTGCCTAAGGGACACAACCTAAAAACATTGGAGCCAGTATTCAAATCAAGGCCACCTGGCTCCAGAGCTCACCTTCTAACCACCACATTTTACTGTTTCTCATGAGCAAAGGCATAGATGAAGAAATGGGAATGATTATTCAGAGGCATGAAATAAATGACCATTCAACTATTCCTAAATTAACCTGGAGAAGCAAAGTCCCAGCATCACAGGTCAGGACTAAGAACTTTGGCTACTCAGCAGTTTTTCTGCCAGTCATGGACCTGGGTTTAGCTTGAATGGTAATTGCCTTCTTTCCTTTCAACCCAAGCACATTGTCAGCATGGCAGCTATGGATTTCAGCCTGAGAGTGTCGTGCTGCTTGCAGATGGCAGGAGAGGGCAGCAATGCCAAAATGAGACAGAGTGCATTGCAGTATGCTACATCATTGCCATGGGCACTTAACAGAATTGAATTCACCTTCCTTGTCAAGGTATAAGGTATTGCCACTGTCTCCCAGCAACAACGTTTTGGAACACCTGCCAATTTCTGTCCACTGTGATTAATAAATTTCACAGGTCATTCTGATTGGTCCTAAAATATCAGATCATCAAATCTATCTGCAAAACATTGATATTGAGACCTGCTGTATGCAAGACAACATGTGGGATACAGATTGAATGAGGCCTGGTTCATGCCCTTAAAGTATGAGAAAGAGACACAGACTTTCACTAAATATGGTAAAAGTGAGTATGTTAGAATGTTATAAAAAGTGTAAAAGTGCTCTCAGAGCACAGAAGAGGAATAGGTTAATTCCATAAGAATAAGTGGGACGGCTTAATAAAGTAGGTGATGGGCATTTATCAATTTAACAAATACGTATTGAGTGCCTACTATATTTTAGGCTCTAAATGGGCGCCTCATCAATATTCCACTACATTGATTAAATTAACTCATATAGAAAATAAGAGATAATTTCTTGACTGCTCACAGGTGCTTCCCATGATTTGAAAAATTTTGACCAGTTTCATAATTTCTCTTCTTTACAATGCCTACCTGTCTTGGTGGGGGAGAAGAGAAATAAGAGAGGAAGATCCAGTTATTTCTGCTTTATTTTGAAGCTAGATGTCCAGGAACAAGCTGTTATCAATCATCAGGTACTGAGACTGCCATTGTACATGTAATATTTTGGAACTCATGCTAGACCATGAAATTGTGATTGTCATAGGAAAATGGTCCTGTGAACCAACTGGAAAACATTTTGAAAATAGTCTCTTTTGATTATTTCTGTTTAAAATTTTTCTTATTAGATAGCTAACTTGCTTTTCATCCAAAGTCCTTTCAGTATATTCCATAATTACATAGTACCTTTGTGTAGTTGAGATGAGCAATATCTGCTATGATGTGCTCTTGAACTTTACATAATAGCTATTCTGGGAAGAAGTCAGGAGACACAAAAGGAAATAACTGCAAAGACAGTAGGATGCACGAACAAAGCAACCTGAAGCTGATGTGTGACACAGTTAGAACACCATTCAAATCAAGTTCCTGACCTTCAGGACATACCTAGTTTTGTTGTAAGCTTTTGAATTTTTCTTTGTGGGAGAGGAGATACAGAGAGGAAGTTTGAGGAAAAGAGTCTTATAAATGCTGTTTTTTAAAGGTGATCCCATGGTTGGCATTGTTGCCTGGGTTCATCATTTCTAGGTCTGCTATTTCATGAGAGTTCCAGATAATGATGTTGATTCAGTTCATCTGGCTGACAAGGAGTCCTCTCTCTCCCTTATTGGCCTCAAAGGTCTATGCTTGGGTACGTGGTTTGGTTTAGTTTAGTAACTTTTCAGAAATCTAAGTTCTCTAGGCTTTGCACTCCTCCTTCTGTATGTAAATACATTTTGCTTCCTCCTCTCACACCCAAGTATCTGGGATGGTCATGGATCAAAACACAGCATCAACAACAACAAAATGTAGTTTTGAATGCTGAATTGGTACAGAACACTTGTGATTCAGAAATATCTGACTTTCAGTCTCTATTAGTGCCCTAATGGGTAGTATGGACTTGGGGAAGTTACTTAATATCTCTAAGCCTCAATTTCTTTACATGCACATTGAGAAATAAGACCTTATGGTGTTAAGAAGATCAAATGAGATAATTTATATAGAAGAGTGCTTGGCACATGGTCAGAACTTTGCTCAGTAGAGGGTGAAATGTAATGACACTTAGTCCTAGGGTCAAAATTAATCCTGATCATTTCTGCTAATGGTGCCAGTTAGCCAGCTGAATGGGGATAGTGACACCAAATAATGCCACTCAGGTCCCCCTTAAATAACTAGGCACTCATTCCTAAGAGATTGGCAGTGTTGGCTGCTGACAACTCAAGACTACATTCCTTTCTGGGAATTCCCCTTTACTAATGGGTGCTCCCTTTGCAGGTACAGCTCATATTCAATGACTGGTTGCTGTTGGGTGGTACAAATATCTGACCCCTTTACTTCAATGACAAATACCCCTGAAGGGCTTTCCAGCTTTAGAGCTTTCTGAGTGGTTGGCAAAGGCCACCATTGCAACTGTGTCTCACTTTGGCTTCTGCCTCTGTTTGATCTTGATTTCCTTGCTCCCTCATAGTAGTCTCTGAGAACATATGCCATTAAACCTCCTGCAGACACATCTCGGCATCCTAGAGTCTCTTTCCTCAGGAGCCCGAGGAAGATAGCAGGCATCTCTATTTGCCCATACCACTTGTGGTGCATCTTTCCTGAAGGAAGGGGAACAAGGTACCATAGGTGAAGCTTCCCAGATTCCTGAAAGTCTACAGTGCTAACCACAGTTCACAGACCAAGAAACAGATGATTATTTTGGTGGTGTCATCAGGATGGCTCTTTCCTTTTCTCTCCAAAATTTTTTGTTCACATAGTCTGGTTCAACCCAGACTAATTAAATTCTTTACTTCCTCTACCCTGGAGCGCAGGGTTGAGAGTTGAAGAGGAGACAACTGCTCCTGACATGAAGTCCACATACTCCTCTTTCTCACTGCTTTTTAAGAGGAAGTGACAGACACTTTACCAGGGCAGCATGAAGAGAACCAAATGAGGAAATAGAATGTGAGTTTTAGAAAAGACAGCCTGTCAATTGGACTGTGATTTTGAAGTGACTTAGGTATTACCTAGCAAGGCCACAACAGATTTTTGAAAAAGTCACAGAAGCAAGCTCACATTTTGTTAGAGCTATAACTAGCTCGAATTGATGCCAGACTGCCCAAAGTTAGCTGACTTTTAGGCCATACCCAAGTCTTTTAGCTTAGGAAGATCTCTTTGTTAAGTGAACAGGTTTAGATCAATCATATAAACAAGCGTTGTCCAATGCTTACTCACCACATGCAAGCCACTTTTTGTCATTTGAGGTTTGTAAAGAATGATCCCTGCCTCTGAGAAGGTTAGAATTTGGCTGGAATCATAAGAGATATTGCATAAAAACTTCAACCACATGGTATTAAATGTTCTGAAGGCAATTCTAAAATCATGATGGTTTTCAAATCAAATGCTTGGAAGGCCACCATCACCATCTACTATAACTGCCTGTGGCATACAACCTGTATCAGGTGAGCAGATTTCTTGGTATGCTAGCCAGCTCAACTGAGTACTCTTACCCCTAAAAGCAAAAAGCTGGGTTTTTTGTTTCCTTAAATCTTGAATATCCAAATCTGTATCTGAAACAATTAAGGGTAAAGTGCCTATAGTGTTCTAGTCAGTGTCTGGTTTGATTAAAAAATGTCCAGTAACTAAGAACCTCAAACGTCAGGGAAAAAAGTTTGTTTTCACATAGCAGTACTTCCTTTGGTAATCTGCCATGCAAATAGTCAACAACTATTGAATTCTTAAATCTTTCCAAGTGTTATGCATTACAGAAAATAGAAAAGTTATTAAACGTATGCCTATAGGGAAATGTGAATCACAAAATTGAATCAACTAGAATTAAAAGCTTCATATTTTATATGATTTATATTGAGATTAGCATCTTTAAAAACATAAATTTATTAAAAGAATAAAACAGTGAATAAAGTCGTCTTCAGGCATTAGAAGGTCTCCTTAGCTTTCAAAATGTAGTCAGCCTCTAGAAGCATTCCTGATTGTGTAGGAATGGATTATAAATCTTGTTATGGAACTGATTAACTGAATAGAAACATTTTTTTAAGAAAAATATTTTAGGCTTGGCACGGTGGCTCACGCCTATAATCCCAGCACTTTGGGAGGCTGTGGCGGGTGGATCACCTGAGGTCAGGAATTCGAGACCATCATGGCCAACATGGTGAAACCCCGTCTCTACTAAAAATGCAAAAAATAGTCAGGCGTTGTGGCAGGCCCCTGTAATCCCAGGTACTCTGGAGGCTGAGGTGAGAGAATTGCTTGAACCCGGGAGGTGGAGGCTGCACTGAACCAAGATCGTGCTACTGCACTCCAGCCTGAGTGACAGAGAGAGACTCTGTCTCAAAAAAAAAAGAAAAGAAAAATATTTTATATTATAGTGGTTTAACAACTCATTGCTGTTCATTTGAAGCAGGATTTCTTCTTATCAAGTAAAGCTGTATCTAAAATCCCAATTTACAAAAGAGGAAAAAATCATGCTTTGGTAAAATACATTTCCTAAAATTTACTTCATGAAATGCGTTTAAATATCCTAAATGAAGCTTCTTTGATAACCACAGACATTTAATTCAGCACCTAAATTTTTATTTATTTGTGTTAGCTTCACAATATGGAGAAAGTTAACATTCATACAGATTAGCTGAATATAACTTTTTAAAAACAACGTGCAATTGTAGTGTACTTTTCAAGCAGGTATGAAAAGAGGTGGTATATTTAGAGGTTTCTCATAAAACCTTTTAACCCTGCAACAAGCGTTAACATACTGATTTTCTCTAATGTACTATAATTTGGGATTGATGTGTGTATGTTGTTGCGATATTTTTTTAAAAAATAGATTTGCTTTTTAGAGCAGTTTTAGGTTCACAGGCAAGTTGAGAGGAAGGTACAGAGATTTCCCATATATCCTTTAACCCCACACATGCATAGCCTTCACCATTATTAACAGCCCCCACCAGAGTTTTAAATTTATTGCAATTGTTGAATCTACATTGATACTTCATAATCTAAAGTCCACAGTTTACATTAGGGTTTACTCCTGTTATTGTCCATTTTATGGGTTTGAATAAATGTATAATGGTATGTATTCACCATGATACTATCATATGGAGTGTTCTCACTGCCTTCAAAATCCTCAGTGCTCTGCCTATTCACTCCTTCCTTGCCTCTAATCCCTGTCAATCACTAATCTTTTTACTGTTTGTGTAGCTTTGCCTTTTCTGGAATGTTATATAGTTGGTATTACAGATATTTAGGCTTTTCAGTTTGTCTTCTTTCACTCAGTAATATGCATTTATGTTTCCTTCATGTTTTTTCACGGCTTGATAACTCATTTTTAAAAATTTTAATTTATATATTTTTTGAGATTGCGTCTTACTCTGTCAGCTACTGCAACCTCTGCCTCTCACGTTCAAGAGATTCTCCTGCCTCAGCCTCCCTAGTAGCAGGGATTACAGGTGTGCTCTACCACACCCAGCTAAGTTTTGTATTTTTAGTAGAGACGGGGTTTCACCATGTTGGCCAGGCTGCTCTTGAACTCCTGACCTCAGGTTATCCACCCACCTTGGCTTCCCAAAGTGCCTGGATTACAGGTATGAGCCACCATGCCCAGCCAACTCATTTGTTTTTAATGCTGAATAGTATTTTATTGTCTGGATGTACTCCAGTTATCGATTGATCTACTAAAGGACATCATGGTCGCTTCCAAGTTTTAACAACTAGGATTAAAGCTGTTATAAACATCTGTGTGCAGATTTTGTGTGGATATGTTTTCAACTCCTTGGGGAAAATACCAAAAAATGAGATTGTTGGATTGTATGGTAAGAGTATATTTAGTTTTGTAAGAAACTGCCAAACACTATTTTGTAATGGTTTTTAAAATTAGTTTTAAAACATAAATATAAGATTTCAATGACATATTTATAGATTTCTGAAACACTTCTTTCAATGGTAGTCAAATCTCTGCTATAGTGCATAATAAAAATCATAGCAGTAAGAATGTGGAGCAACAGAAACTTATTTATTCTTGGTGGGAATGCAAAGTAGTATAGTCACTTTGAAAGACAGTTTGGCAAAAAATAAAAATCAAAACAGTGCTACCTACCCCAAGAAATTAAATTAAGGGGCATATAAAAATATGATGGTTAGATGTAAGTTAGACCTTTTGTCAATGATAGTTATTATTTATTTATTTAAGAAATCTGACTCTACAAGTTACTTTCGGTATCATCTTGGACCATTTATTTAACCTTTATAAAATGTATTTTTCCCATTCATAAATTGAAAGTAACAGATGCATAATGAATTGTCATGAGAATAAATTAATATATGATATATACTCTTTCCTTTCTTCCTTTTAATTGTAAAACTATTATTATTATTAATCGAATTATAAACTCTATTAACTGTGTCATCCTTCCTCTACTCCACACAGTGAGCAAGAAAATGTTTATTTGTAATAAATGTTTACAGAACCATCTTGAAGGGGAGCACAGTATATTCTGTTGTATTTCTTACATTTTATCCTGAACATTTATATCCAAATCATTAAAATTTAGTTAAATTATAAATTTTTTAAAAATGAAAATTGGATCACCTTTAAGAGGATGACATGAAATGCAAAAGCCTGTGTTTAACAGCTGCCTGCAGGTCCTTCCCATGTGAAGGGCATACAATTGTGTCTGAAAACAAACCCCTTAACCTAGGACGCCCTAGAAATTCTTTACCCATTATGTAGAAGGTAAATGTCTGGCAGTTACATTTGACTTCTTTTTTTTTTTACTCTCATATCAATCAGTTGCCAAGTCTTGGCAATGTTCCTGCTTAATCCCAACCTTTGCTACCTAGTTAGGTTTTTATTATATTCTTCCTGGATTAAACTAACAGCCTCCAATTCCATGCTTGCCACTGTCCACAAATCTGAACGAGTACCACCCTCTTCTGCACACACATCGATGCCTCAGGTGTTGCCTCTGGAGTGAAGTCCAAGCTTCCAGAATTTGGCTCTTTCATCTTCTCAGGCTTATTTTTCATCATTCTTCACATCAAATTAATTCCAGTTCAACATTGAACTGCTTGTAGTTCTGATACATACCACAGGATTTTTCATTTCTATGTCCTTGAATTTCTTCCTTCTGTCATCTGGATAACCCAGCTCAGGCATAAGTTATTTCCAGAACTTCTTTTCTGAATGTGATCCCCTTTCCCTACTCAACCTCCTTCAAAATTAGTTTAGATACACCTTCTCTAGGTCCTATACATCCCCATTCATTTTTTACCATCATGCCTAGGATAGGACCCTGGGATACTCTCTGTCTTGGTGTCAGTATTCTTCTGTGAATTCCTTGAAGAAAAAGCCAGTGTCTTATTGACTCAGTGTCCTGCATTCTTTCTGGTCCCTAGGAGTCAGAGAAAAATGTGTGTTTCACTCATGAGATAAATGAACTCAAGTGTTGCCAATAGTCCCACATTTCTCAGTGTAATCAGGGGTTAGTCAATAATGTATTACATCTGGCATTTGAGGTTTTTTGATTGCTGATTTTTAAGCACAAACTATTCAGCTTTTCTTTTGCCTTGAGGTTTGTTTTTATAGGACCCCCACAGAGAATACATTTGGGTAATCACACTTGTCCTTTACAGTAGTAGAAGTTTCTGTTTATTGGAACTAAACAATTATGAATGTCTGCATGTGTCTTTATGCCCCAGTAGGTGGCCCAGATAATGGGGGAAGCATAAAGTTTAATTGATAGGAATAGTCCATTGTATAATTTGACTTCTTCAGCCAGAATTTGATTGGCAAACTCCGTAGGACACCCAAGGCCAACCATATCTTTACATTCCTGAGCATATACTGAGGACTTCTTGAGAGCATGGAAACATACCAGCATAATTATGGGAGATGAGTGCACAGATTTATATGAGAGATTTAAAAGCGTCCTGGTATTCTCCTACCAAACTTTGGTGAATCTGGATACTGTAAGCCTCTGATTATACCATAATAGGAATATATATGAACTGGAAAAGGTCAAAAAATGACAACTCAGATATCTCGAGAGATGAAAAGGTTTAGAGTAGGTTTGTTTACCAAGCCAAACAAAACCATGACTATGAAATGCTGTCTGTGGTTCAAGGAGATGGTTGGAAATATACATATTTTCTTTTAAGTATATATTACTATCTAACATACTATATGATTTACTTTTTATCTTGTTTATGTCTGTTTCCTTCTCTGCAATGTAAGTTCCATGAAGGTAAGGGTTTTGTTCTGCCTCATTTGCTCCAGTATCCCCAATGCTTAGAATAGTGTGTATAAAATGATAATTCATCAATAAATATATTCTGAATGAATTATGTAATAGTTTAGTAAGATACATTAAAGTGATAGCAAATACTGTCCAGAATTACATGATGAAGAATAGTTAATTCCACATTCTATGATGACTTTGGTAGTATCACTATTCCCTTTCCAGGTAATTAATTCATTTTCCATCTGGAACTTAAGTTAATTAACAAATTTGGAAATATCTGAAATAAATTCAAGTATTTGCTGAGCACAAATACTGAACCAGGCACTGTTTCATTGTACTTTTAGATTCTTTTTATTTCAGTATCACCCTCAGCCTGGAATTGTTCTATCATATATTATCATATCTCTATAAAAATAAGCATTTCCATTTTAAATATTATAGGCAAGATTTGCATTAAAGTATGAATTGAAAATATAATGGAAACTATTTACTAAATCTGAAATTGACCCATATTTACTTTTTTCTCAGGACTTGAATAAAATAATCAGCTATTGCACTTACATATACAAAAAAAACAAAAATACCTAGCAAATCAGTTTAACTGGCAATATCACAATAATCTCAATAGAATTGTTTAATTTATTGAAAGATTTTATTGGAAAAGAAGAAACTTCTCTAGTCAGGTAATTAATGTAGACCAATATCCTTTTAAGTGTTAATTTCCTTAAAATATATATTTTTCTTTTTCTATATGATCCTTTTTTATTTTTTGAAAGGCTCAAACTACTATTCTTGAATATTATACAGATACATTGAACCTTAGTCTGTAATAATAAAGGGGAAAAAATATTACAATATATTATTGTACATTAAAGAATTTTAATTGAACATAATTACTCTCTTTGTGATTATTTTCCTAATTGCCCAAATAATTATAAAACTTTTCATACAATTTTAGTGAAAGAAGAAACTGTAAAGACCATTTAACAGATATGAAGTCTGAGACCCAGAAAGCACTTAGCTTAAATATATAGAATTAATCACTGTCAAACTCAGATCATAAGAAAGATATCAGATTTGAAAGAGTATGAATTAACAGATGGAACATAATTGGAAATAAACATTTAAGAAAAAGAAAACCTGTTTAAATAGATGACTCGAATGTTAACAGTGTACTGACATCATTTTTGGCAAAACCAAAACACTTGGCTAAAATACCTCTTTAGCTTCATTAAATTCTAAACAGCACAAGTAGTTAAGATGTGTATGGCCAGGTGCGGTGGCTCACGTCTGTAATCCCAGCACTTTGGGAGGCCGAGGTGGGCAGATCACGAGGTCAAGAGATCGAGACCATCCTGGCCAATACAGTGAAACCCTGTCTCTACTGAAAATACAAAAATATTAGCCGGGCATGGTGGCACGCACCTGTGGTCCCAGCTACTCGAGAGGCTGAGGCGGAAGAATCACTTGAATCCAGGACGTGGAGGTTGCAGTGAGCTTTGACTGCGCCACTGCACTCTAGCCTGGAGACAGAGCAAGACTTGGTCTCAAAAAAAAAAAGATGTGTTAATTGCTGTTCAGCAAGTGAATATTGTTAAGTATTACTAGAAATCTATTTTAAGGAAATTAATACTTAAAAGATGTTGGTCTATATTGATACCTGACTAGAGAACTTTCTTCTTTATTTATTTATTTAGTTTTTTTTTTGAGATGGAGTCTCTCTCTGTCACCCAGGCTGGACTGCAGTGGCATGATCTCAGCTCACTGCAACCTCTGCCTCTCAGGTTCAAGTGATTCTCCTGCCTCAGCCACCTGAGTAGCTGCGACTACAGGCACCTGCCATCATGCCCTGTTGGGGGAAGCAGCAAAGGAGAAAGGACTTAGAGTGCCTACATAAATTGGTTATGACTAACATATAAACTGGGAATAACAAACAGCAGCAAGCTGCAAGAGGCCTCTGGGGAGGCAGACTTCTCCATGCCTCATGTGCCAGTGCAGGGTGACCTAGGCTCTACCATAAACATTGTGCTCAAGGACGTAAAACCCCTTTGTAGCAATAAGACGTAACCGGATTTGTAGGCTCCTTGTGAGGCCTGAGTTCCACGAGCTGCACATAGATAACAGGCTAAAGATAACCACATGTTCTTGTTTTGTGAAACTCCCAAACCACCACTGTTATCAATCTTTAGAATGACACACCAGTTCTGGCTAACTGATTGAGTTCCTGCTCACTGATTCACGCCACCATCACATCACCCTCTCTCCACCGTCACTTCACCTCTACCCTATAGATCAAAGTGATTGTAACCAATAAATACTGTGGGAAATCAGAGCTTGGGGCCTTCACTGCCTCCAGTACAAGTGATGGCCTCCTGGTCCTACTTTTTGCATTCTTAACCTGTCCTTTTCTCATTCCTTTATTGCCACCAAACTTGGAGTACCCACAGGTGGTATGTGGGGGCTGGCTCCCTGATTTCTGGTGCCCAAAGTGTGGGGCTCCCTATATGCCCAGGTAATTTTTGTATGTTTTTTTTTAGTAGAGACGGGGTTTCACCATCTTGGCCAGGCTGGTCTTGAACTCCTGACCTCGTGATCCACCCACCTCAGCCTCCCAAAGGCTGGGATTACAGGCCCAAGCCGACACATCCGGCCTAGAGAAGTTTCTTCTCTTCCAATAAAATCTTTCATTAAACTAAACAGTGATTCTGCTGAGAATATTTTGATATTGCTGGTTAAACTGATTTGCTAGTGTTTTTGTTGTTTGTGTATCTTAATATGATAGCTGATTGTATAGTCAGGGCTTGAGAGAAAGAAAGGGGATTTCCCTTCAATTTTTATTTAGGAAGAAATACTTTAAAAGGAAAAAAGGAAAAGTGTGATAGAATAATATTGTTGTTCTGGATGAAATGGGCTCAATAAGTGGGCTACAAGATTTCTAACTATACATGCAGAATACTTCAATTGTTCTGTTGCACAGAGAATAAAACAAATTTTGCATTATAAATTGTGTCTACTTTTTTGCCTACTTTTTTTATGCATATATTCATTTTATGATAGAATCAAATAGTCAACACTATTTACAGATGGAACAATCATTTTTTCTTTTCAAAACCAAAAGTAAAAATCCATTTAGCTTTGTTCCCATTAAATTTATGGAGGCAAATTAATTTTCTTTTTTTCTAAACTTTTACTGAGCAAACACATGCTATAGTATATAAAAGAGTTATTATTAAGTTATATGAAACAACATCAACAATCCAAATGGATCATAGTAGGTATAGTGACTGTGAATAATGGCAGTTATACGAATCCATATGCAATTATTTGTTATATTTCTTTAAAAATTGTTTAACATGAAAACATTTGATACATTATTTTAAAATCTTGGATTAACAGTCTTACGCACACTGGGTGAGGTGGCTCATATCTGTAATTCCAGCACTTTGGGAGGCCAAGGCAGGCTGATCACTTGAGTCCAGGAGGTTGAGATTAGCCTGGGAAGCATGGCAAAACCCCATCTCTAGAAAAAATACAAAAATTAGCCAGGCATGGTGGCACACCTCCAGTCCCAGCTACTCAGGAGGCTGAGGTTGTGCTAACCTACCCTGTGTTAGCCAAACAGACTCCATTTTGCTGAGAGTCAGACAGACTCCATCTTAACCTCCCCCTCACCCCTCCCGCCATTTCTTTTTTGAGTGCATATCTGAGTCATGTTCCTGTGCTGGCTCATGTTGTACTTAGAGCTATAGAAACATATAACTGTTGTAACCATATCCTGCTTGGCAAGCACACTTACTATTGTAAATACCCTCTTGATTTATTGTATGGAAAGTACCAAATGCCCCACCTTGGTAAGCAGCAGTCATGGGAACTGCTTGTATATAGCCTCCTTAGTTAATCAACAATCATGGGAGCCTCCTGCCTCCTAGTTACCAGCCTCCTCCCCTAACTAGCTTGTTCTGCTTCTGTAAAATTCCACTTTAGCTAGGTTCTCCTTCCCGTTTCTTAAGCAAGGTATAAAAAGAAATTGAGCCCCTTCCTTGGGGCTGAGAGATTTTGAGCATGAGCTGACTTTCGGTTGCTGGCAATATAGGACTCAAAATCAGATTTCAGAGTGTGGTGCTTTCCTAATAACTCACTCGGCTGTAACAGGGTGGGAGTATTGCGTGAGCCTGGAAAGTCAAGGCTATGGTGAGCTGTGAGTATACCATTGCACTCCAGCCTGGGCAACAGAGTGAGATCTTGTCTCTAAATAAATACATACATACAGGTTTATGTAAAGTAAAAACTCAAAACTCCTCTATTGTGCTTGTCCACACAAGTTTACTCCTCAGCCAGAATATGGTAACAGCTTTTGGCTGTAAGGTTTTTGTAAAGGTGTTTTCAGACCACTTTCATTCATTTATATGCATGTATTTATATATTTAGAAGTTTGAACAGCACTGAATATAAATGCCATGCATATAAATGAGCATAAATATTTTCTCTTTGCATTCTTCTTCTTGGTTTTTTACTTGAAAATGGCTTGGAGATAATTTTATACATTGTTATTTATAGGTTCTCCTGGTTCTTTTACTGGCTTATGCTAGTTCATTGAATGTAATTTATTTAGTTTCAAAATATATTTTAAGGATTTCCTTTTTTCTTTCTTCTTGATTTCATGAAACAGTGGATGAATTTTCATGACTTCTACTTTCTTCCTTCATGACTTCTACTTTCTTCCTATGAATTCAGTTTATGATGTCTGTAACAAGACTATTGAACTTAAAGAAGACTGTATAGAAGATTCCATACATTAGCTGTTACATTTCATGAGTTGATTTTAGAAAAGTCTTATCTTTCAGTACAGATGAATAACACTTTGTAGAGTTCATATTATCAGGAGTTGTTGAGTAGACCCCTGGCTGATTTCATTGCCTACCAAATCAGGTTTAAAAGCTTATTAAGTGATTACTGGATTTGAAAGTCTATCAAGTAATCATCGTACTTTCTAATTATTAGTAGTATATATTTATTCTGAAAATTTTGGAAAATATAGGAAACATGGTAATTTCACGACTTGGACATAACATGTTATCCTTTTGGTGAGTTTTTCAAAATTGTTCTGTAGGTATATATCATTGTAGACATATAAGCCTAGCTTCTAAAACTAAGCTTCCTGAGTTCACATTCTAGCTCTGCTACTTGTTAGTTATGTGTTTTTGAGTAATTTCCATAACTGTTCTAAACCTCAGTTTCTTCATTGGTAGGATGGGGATATCATACAGTTGTGAGAGTGTAATGAAATAAATACATTCAAATAACTAGTAATGAATAAATATATTCAAATACTAACATCTAGCCTGTGTTCCATAAATAAATTATTATGTAAACAATTTGGAACATACTGCATATAATTTGGTACCTTTTCTTCTCATTTAATATGTCCTGAACATTTCTCCACATGATTAGTAGTCTTCTTAATTATTTTTAATGATGAAATGGTATACTAGCACATGAACATATATTTCATATAAAAATCCATTGTCATTGGACAGTTCAACAAGTTAAAAGTTTTATGCTATTAAAATAACAAACATTTGTAGTTAGTTTTGTATTATATTCTAATACAATAACAACTCTAAAGTGAATGGCCAAGGCCAATAATGTGTGCCACATCTTAAGGCTTTTATACCTGTTAAACTGAACAATGGTTTGATGAATTTTAAAATTCTTTCAGTGACTTTAAATAAAACAGGTATATTTGCTCCTGATTTATTTCTTATTAGATGAAAATCTTGACTTAACAGTGTAAGACAGTAATGGTCTTTGATTAAATCTGTGGAATAAATGATGTAACGTAAGAACTTATACATTTAAATAAATGTTACTTTTCAAAATAATTATCTTCAAAGAGAATATACATTTGTTAGATTCATGAGTTCATTTATCAAAAAGGTTTTGAAATTATTCTTTGGCAATTTCATAAATATGTGGATTTTTAATATTATGGTATATTATGATTTTCTATAGCAAAGTATAATTAAACTTTATCTCAATATTTTCATTAAAGTTGACTTAAAATAATTAATTGCAATGTTTCTTATTTAATATCCATCTTCTTATCAATCAGAATCTTTTTTTTTTCAGCTGGTATGTTGACAATGTATTTGGCTCTGGCAATAGATTACAACGGGTCCAAACCAATTCTCAGGGTATCTTATAACTAGGAGTGGCCTTAAGACCCTCTTTGTCAAGAATACCTAATTGGAAGTGTAGTCAAAAGGTATTTATTAAGGTTTTTGCTTTTCTGATAAAGGACATGGTTGTAGCTACCACCTTTTCTTGTTCTTCGCCCTTCTTTCTGCCTTGAATGAGGCCAGGGCAGTTGGGACTGCAAAAGTCATTTTGTGAACAGAGATCACCTCAACCTAACTGAGGTTATGAGTCAAGTCAGTAACTGCCTATCTCCAGATTTTTTATTGTATGAAGGGCAAAAAGAATTCTTCTATCTTTCTGTGACTAATGACTTTTACTTGACTTGAAGTCATTCCTAAACATAAACACTGCTACTTTTACAATTGCTTTTGAGACAGAGAGTTCATCAAAATTAACTGCTCTATAAGTATTTATACATTCATTATAAAATAGGTTAGTTTTTAAAGGCATAAGTCAAAGAAATTACAGAATTAGTGTTGGAAAGAACTTTGGAAATAATTTAATTCAGTTGTTCTTAGTGGTGGTTATTCATTATGATTATTGTTGGAACTTTAGAGGAATGCACATGTCTGCGCCCCATGCCCAGACATTGTGGTTCAGTGGATCCTAGATGGGCTCCAGGAATCTTTGTTTTTTAAAACTACAGGGTGATTCTAAGTTACTGATCTATATCAGTAATCTTTCTCAAACAATGATCTGTGGACTACCCTGAAATATGTAATCTAGCAACAGATTAGAATATTTCAGCCTAGATAGAGGAAGTAACTTCATGAAACTTATTGTTAGACATATGTCAGATGCTGGTAAGTATGAGAAGAAAACAGTCATTGTAAATCAAAGTTAATTATGGATGATCTTCTTTCTAGAAGATAAAAATAGGGAGTTTGATGTTATTATTTCAACTGTCTCATTTTCCATGAGAATTTTACCTTCAGTTCCACTGTTCAACATTGTTTAGATTTCCAGAGTTGACTGAGATTTAGTCCAGTGGTATGGATCTACCTTGTTTGAAAGATTAGGCTAGGTTAATGAATGAAGGCAGCTTGGAGGAGGCTGTTGGCAGAATGTGGTGCTGGTCATCATTGTGCCCTTTCCCTTCCCAATTTCTCTATTACAAGAAAGTGAATTTGCTATGGAAGTTGATAAAAGCACAGTTTGATTGCTTTTATTTCAGTTATGTGTGCAATTACTTTATAAATTCTTCCAGACCTCAGTTGACAAGTCAATCTGGTTTCTATTTATTATGTAGTCCCAAATGATTTGGATAATTTATTATTTAATAAATACCCATTCTCTGAAATGAGCTCTAGTAATTTTTAGAGATAGAAGGCAAATGTTCAGAAATAGTTATTATTTCTAGGCCTGAAAGAATAAATTTTCTTAAATCTCAAATTATGACTCATTAAAGATAAGTTATACCACTCTCTCAAGCTCTTTCAACTCCAGTTTAGCCATTTTCCATTTAAACTAGGATAGACCTATTTTATTAATTGGTAGCTCATTCTAGAAAATGTATTTTATGTGCATAAATTTCAAATATACAAATATGTACATGTACATTACATATGTGTATATAAATATGCATCATGCGTGTATATAGTGAACAGAGTTATGTTTATTCATGTATATATACAGTTATAAATGTGTATGCATATATAGGCACACACATTTATTCGAAAGTATATTACATAGTCTCCTAGAAGTATATAGAAAAAATATTTTTGAAGATTTTTTCTATATTCTCCTACCCCTTTTGCATAAATAAGATCCTGATCTGCTTGTAAAATTTAAGATATTCCTGTAGAGTTTAAGATATGCTAAATATAAAAAATGCATCCTATGTAACTGGGTCTTAGTAGCTGTGGTTATCTACGGCCTTGGATATGTTGTCCTTTTGATTTTATTCTAGGCAGCAATTGTCAGAGAAGACCTAGGTTTGAAAGGGTCTAGACTTCTCTTGACTATATTATTGTTGGAACCATTTAAAGGTCAATAGCCTGGGCTTTAGATACAAGGTTTGCTGAGGTACAAGGCAGCAGGTGCTGTTAGCAGCCTGAACAGAGAAGCAGTATTGTGTTTTGTTGAAGAGCATAGTCTTCAGAGTTTAATCACAGCCTTCCCATTTGCAAAATGTGAGCCTGGCCAAGCTATGTGAGATCTCTAAACCTCACACTTGTTATCTCCAAAATTTTTTTAAAAAGGATAAGAATTAAATGTGATAACTCTTGTAACAGCACATAGTGTTAGCTATCCCTGGGCCTAGAATGTGGTAAATGCCCAGTCAGTGTTAATTGCCAAATTAATCAAGACTTTTTCATGTACATGGGACAATAAAAATCAGTCCCAAACTAACTTGCATAGCATTGGAAATTAACTAGCTTACATAACACAAAAGTCATATTTTCAAGTTTTCAGGTTGCTTAGTCTTGCCTAGATGTAGGTTTTCAGGAAACAGAGTAAGTTTAGTGTCTTTCATCTCTCAATTTTACTGTCTTCTACTTTTACTTTACTTTCAGATAGGTTTTCTCTGTAATTTACAAAGATGACCCCGAGTAGCTTCTATTTACATGGTCGTTAGAGCAGAGATCTCAGAAGGGGAGAGTGTATCTTTCTCAATAGTTCCAAAGAAGTCTCAAAGAAGGCTCTCATTGGCTCAGCTTGGATCATATGTCAATTATTTATCCAATCAATCTAATCACTTGGGCCAGGGTTTTTATTGCTCTGATTAGATATGCAAGGTTACATATTCACCCCCCAGAGGTGGAGATGAGAACTTATAATTGTCTCTGTGTGTGTTGTGAGTGCAGTATAGGTTATCTGAAACATAGACTGAGAGTAGAAATGAACTTGTTTTCCCAAAGACAAATGGGAGTTCTGTTCTGCTGCAGGGGACAAAGAATGTTGGATATGGTAAAAGAAAATCAATAATGACCAGAATATAATGACCTCCCAAACTACACATATACTCCATATGTAGTTCTTGCCATATTATCTTGCTTATTTTTTATAGCATGAACTCATATTATTAATTTTTCTTTATTAATTGATTCTCCTCCCACTGTACAGTACGTTTCATGACTTCAGGGATTAGATTTATGTTTTTCACTGCTATCACACTGCCTGAGTCTGTAATAATACTCTTTTATTTTTAGTTTAATAAATTTTGAATAAATTTAAAAAATAAATATAATTGATGCACTCTGTTTTTGTTATTCAGTGTGACATGCTAGCAAGGACGTCATTTTCAAATTCCCTGCTTTCTTAGAAGAAAACATATTTTTTTTTACCTTTACTAAGAAATTCTTGTCACCATTATTTTGTTTTCTATGGCTGTAATTAGGCCAGCATCTTTAAGTCCTTTACCCATAATCTCACAGCTTCAGCCATGTAAATTCCACTGCAAACACATGGGCCTAGTTTTCTAACTGGTCATTTGCAAAGTGTTATTATGAGCTTAGAATAGATTGCTGATGTTCTCACTCATAAGTGGATGTTGAACAATGAGAACACATGGACACAAGGAGGGGAACATCACACACCAGGGCCTGTTGGGGGTTGGGGGTCAAGGGGAGGGTTAGCATGGGGTGGGGGGATTGGGGAGGGATAACATTAAGAGAAATACCTAATGTAGATGACGGAGGGGTGGATGCGGCAAACCACCATGGTATGTGTATACCTGTGTAACAATCCTGCATAACAGTCCTGCGTGATACCTATCTAACAATCCCCCAAACTTAAAGTCTAATAAATTATTTAATGCAAAAAAAAAAAGAGAACAGATTGCTGAATAATCTGAGTCTTTGTCATCAAAGATAATGCCTTAGTCTGTTTATGCTGCTACAACAAAATACCTGAGACTGTGTAATTCATAAAGAACAGAAATTTATTTTCTCACAGTTCTAGAAACTGAGAAGTCCGAGATCAAAGTGCTCACAAGTTTGGTTGTCTGGTGAGGGCTAATCTTTCCTCATACAGCAGAAGAGCAGAAAACAAGTGAGCAAGCTAGCTGGATGCTGCATGAAGCCTCTTTTATAAGAGCCTTAACCCCATTAATAATGGAGGAGCCCTCATGGCCTAATTACTTCTCTTTATTTCTTCCTTTTTTGAGAAAGCAATGGATTATTCAGTAAATACATGGAGAACATCAAAATTCAAAAACCATATTTAATCTAAGAATCTGTGAACAAAATTAAAGCATATTGCCTGTTGAAGTTGAAGGTAACAAGAATTCACATATCTATTAGCCATCTGTGGAAGTGTCCCCAGAAAAATTATGCCTTGAAAGAAAATGCTGTTAATGTAGCTGAGTCCAGATTGCCTACTCAAGTTTGTCTAAAGCAGCAGTGAATTCCAAAAGTAAGATAAGCATGATCTAATTAATTGTACATGTTCTACATGAAATGATGATGGAATGACAAACACTTTTTGTGCCTGATAAGCCTATTAATAAAGAAGAGGGAGATGGTTATTTGACTGTTTTATCTGTGGAAGAGAAAAAACAATCATAGATATTCTGGTTATAACACAGAATACTTTGGTGGGAATGGTGCACTGGTGTATTTGTTCTTTCTTACACTGCTAAGGAGAAATACCTGATGTTGGGTAATTTATAAAGGAAAGAGGTTTAATGGTCTCACAGTTTCACATGGCTGGGGAGGCCTCACAATCACAGCAGAAGGTGAAGGAGGAGCAAAGTCAGGTCTTACGTGGTGGCAGGCAAGAGAGCATGTGCAGGGGAACTGCCCTTTATAAAACCATCAGATCTTGTGAGACTTACTCAGTAGTACGAGAACAACATAGGAAAAAAGTGGGCCTCCATGATTCAATTACTTTCCACCAGGTGCCTCCCATGATACATAGGGATTATGGAAGCTGTAATTCAAGATGAGATTTGGGTGGGGACACAGCCAAACTATATCAACTAGGTACCCCAGTTTGACTCTACAGCACCTTTATTGTGTTTCTGTACCTATGATTGCTATTACCCCTGATGATGACAACAGTGAAAGTGGTTCTGATGATGACAGCTGTTTTCTTGAGCACTGAAGGACTCTTAATCATTTGAAATTCATTATCTCATTTTAATACTTGAAATAAGTATAAATTGGCACAATTATTTTTTTCCTGTTATTTTTATGAAGGAGAGAGGTTTTGAGAAGTTAGGTCAGTTGCCCAAGATTGTGCAGCCAATGAGTGGAATAGGAGAGCCTCCAGCCCAGGTCTGTTTCACTATAGAGTTAACATGCTCATGACCACTATCAGCCCTTCTGATGGTTATTTTGATGTCTTTGAAATGATCAATCTAAAGTTAAATCTATAAAAATGTCATGTAGAGAGCTAAACCCAGGACCCATTATCAGCCAACCAAAGCACAGACAGTTCATGAGGCCCGCTCTGGAATAGCCAGTTGAGTTTCCCCTCACAGCTTTAACCACATTACTCTGCCATTCACTAACTCTAGTTTGTCTAAGGTAAGCACTGGAGATCACCTTAATGCTGCTTATGTGAATCTTTAAAATCCTATTATTGGTTTCTGAAGGCTTTCATCCATCACCCCCTTGTGATGAATCTCTAACAGGGCATTTGCCCCTCCTTTCACTTTCAGATTCCCTCATCCTCAATAAATTTCTCTGTGAAACCACAATTAATCTTGAGTAGCACATTAACCTTGTTCATATCAAAGTAACCCTGCAGGTTTTGCAGTTTTACATGCGATTAGAGACAGGTACCTCACACGCTGCAAGTCTCCTTTCACCATGCGCAGAAGGATAAGGATGAACTTTCTGATCTCTGCTCCCATTTATCTCTGTTCCCCAGGCAGGCTTGGCTATCTGCAGGGCCATTCTAGCTTCCTAGCTTTTACACAACTCTGGCTGATCTGTCTGCCTTTTTCTCTCTTATCTGCTTATCATCTAATGAAAATCCCTTTGCGCCTTTTCATTTTCTTTAGTGCCATTGCTCAATAAATTAGTTGAACTAAACATTCAAACTTCTCAAGCTATGTAGAAAATTTAAACCTTTTATTTAACTGATTAAAAAAAAAAATCCCTGTTTAATGTCTGAGACTGGATTCCCCTTCAGAGAGCATTGTGTTTTTGCATTCAGAAACTCAGCTAATAACTCATACTTAACTATGTCTCCGAAAGTAAGAAGATTGATTAATACATCAAGATTCCACTAGAGACAGCCCCTTCATGCAGTCTAGTTATCTGGTGACACTCAGTGATAAGCAGAGAAAGCCATGCTCAGGCTTAGAGCAAAAAACCTTTTACATAGTGTGATCAGAAGGTGACATGACCCCCCTTATCACCCATCTATAGTCACTTGCTCATCTGCTATGAAACTTAACATTTCAACCATTTAAATAATATTTCAAATTTAGACTTTAGAAGCCTTTTTAAAGTATAATTAAGTCACCTGAGAAGGGTCACCTTTCCAGACATTAATGGCTATTAACATAAAATTAAGGATTAGTTTTGAGTCACTTCAATGACTCAAGAAGGACAAGAAGAGAATAATAGAGTGATATGACAAACTTAGATGTGACAAGGTGTCGGAAATGTTTTACATCAGGTGACTCGACAGCTGGAGGGCAGGTTTGGATGGGACATTGCAGTGAAAAGTTCAGGAGTGTCGGAGTGAAGGATTTTTGTCGACATAAATGAGTTGGGGGTGGAGGAATACCTACAAAGGTTGAAGTGGGCTGACAGTCTGGGAAAACGTTAAAGTGTATATGTCTATTTTTAAATTTTGTCAAAGGCTTACAATTATTTTAAAATGAATAATTTTAACTTAATACTTGTTTCTTCTTTTAACAGAAATCTTACCAAAGAGCATAGCAAAGAGCAAAGCAAAGGCATTACTGTATCTGATGAAACTGGTCTGCCAATATGTGTTTCTCATCGTTTCCTAACCGAAGCTCCAGATTTAATGAAACTGGAAAGAGGTACGTGCCTCAAATGGAAAATTTTCAAGTTCCCTTATGGAGAATGGCATTGAGCAGATCCTTTAGGTTCAGTTAACTAGCATGTTTCACTAGTTTAAAGCCTCATAAAATATATGTGAGATGAAAAGAGTATAATGTATGGAATTTACAATGTAGAGAAGTACTTTTTAAACAGAACATTGAACACTCAAAGGTAAAATCATCAAATAGAGAGTAATCAAGGAGGAAAAGGAAGGATAGCTGATCTGCCTATGAGTTCAACACCAGCAGATTAAGTACCTCAAGCTGATTATTAGTCCCTAAGAGGGAAACAGTTAAAAAGACCAAGTGGCCAAGCATGGAAATATAAAACTCCTATTGCAGAAAGATGAGTTTTGAAAATTAGACAAAAAGGTGAAAGCTATTATTGTGGAAAAGGAAAATCAGTAGAACAAAGATCAATAAGAAGGACAGTTTCTGGGAAACCAATAGCAACAACTCTATTTTCTGAGGGTGACAGACTCAAAGGGCTTCAGAAATAAAGAAAAAGTGGGACCGAACCTGGTGGTCAAGAAACAAACAAGCAAACAAAAGAGGGCTGAGCAACCAGACATAACCTGAGGGAAATCTACATCAACAGAGAATCTTAAAGAAAAAAAAGAAAGTATGGGGGTTTGGAATTACTTTTTTTGAGGAAATCAAGTAGAATCCCACTATGAAATAATTGCTTAAGAAAGAATACATCTCTTTAGAGAACAAATATAGGGACAGGGACTTATTCTCACAAGATACTAGAATCATAATCTTTGTGAATCTCTTGCACTGTCCTGGGAATTTGTTCTAGTTCTGGAGTCATAGGGGATATATACAAAACGGCAGTCATGGGAGAGTAAGAGCCTGTTTTATTTTTCAAACCATGTTTTAAATTAAGCCATTTAGTGGATAGATGTAAAGAAAAATTGGAAAACAATTTAAAAATCCGGAAAAAAAAATGGATAGGGAAAGAAGTGGTCATATGCAAATTTAAAAAAAAAAAGAGGAAGAACATAAAATAAGAGGAAACAAACCTAATATTTTTTTTTTTGGAGACTTTATGAGGTACCTGGTACTGTAATAGCTCTTTTATAGTCTAATTCTTTTTAACATTTCAAAAAGTATTCCTATTTTACAGATAAAATTGAGGCACAAATCTAAGTATTACATGGCACACACAGCTGCTTTTATCTATAATCAAGGTCAATCTCTGTGACTGGAACTACCATACTTTTCTATGACAGGTTTCTTAGATTTGGATTTAGAAGACCTGGATTCACGCTTACAGTCTTGCCCCATCACATATCAGCTATGATGTTTTGTTTTGTTTTGTTTTAATATGGAGTCTTGCTCTGTCACTCAGGCTGGAGTGCAGTGGCGTGATCTTGGCTCACTGCAATCTCTGGCTCCCAGATTCAAGCTGTCTTCTTGCCTCAGCGTCTGAATAGCTGGGATTACAGGTGTGCACCACCACCCCTGACTAATTTTTGTATTTTTAGTAGAGATGTGGTTTCATTATGTTGGCCAGGGTGATCTTCAATTCCTGGACTCAAGTGATCCACCTGTCTTGGCCTCCCAAAATTCTGGAATTACAGATATGAGCCACCACACCCGGCCTGATGTTAAATTAATGCAACGATTTGTTTATTTATTAAGTGCTTACTATGTGCCAGTGGTACTTCTAGATACCTAGGAATCAGCAATGGATTAAACAGAGAAAAATTCCCACTTTTATACAGCACATATTCTAGTGGGGGTACGTGCTTGCAGGGGCCCTGAGACAAGTCAATACACTTCTCTCAGTTTATCTCATTACCTCTAAAATGAGACATTTATAATATGTCATTCACTGAACATAGTTCATGACTGAACTTGGCAACTATAAACTGTGATATGCTTTACAACTATAAAGTTCATGACTGAACTTGGCAACTATAAACTGTGATATGCTTTACAAATACTATTCTCTGATTACCTATAACATGCCTGGCATGCAGTGGTGCTCAGTAACTGCTGCATGAGAGGGAAGGAAACAAGAGAGAAAGAGAGACAGGAGAGTAGGTGGGAGTGATGGCTGTACGTGTTCTTCAGTGGCTTCTGGTTATAGATGATACAGTCATATTTCAAGGCAAAAGCAGAGTACAGTATTGGCAGAGGTGGATCTTTTCAGTTCAATCCCATGAATGTATTACTTGAAAAAATAAAATTATAGTCTATGCTTCCAAAGCAAATATTTGATATTTGGAGTTGGAATGGTAGGATTGATGTAGGGATCAGTAAAGCAACATCTAGGGGGATCACATGGATAAGACTGAGACATTCACACTCAAGGAACCATGTGTTAATAGTACAATGGATGTTAGAGTTTGTTCCAATTCCCCTGGCCTTCTGCCCTCCTTACCTTTTAAGGAAAAAAAAGCAATTCTGGCATGGTTGTACATAAAATACCAATTACGGTTAAAATGGCACCAAATCTCAGGCCTAGACTTGGCATCTCCCACTCTGTCCATGACAGGACATTATCTTGACTGTCCTTTAGATATTTCTGGCTCATTCAGGTCCCAAGGGTGGTGGGTCTGATGTTTAACAGGTGTCTGTCATCTTGCAAACATGTGTGAGTCAATGCTTATTCTCCTGTACGTAGTGAGACTCATGTAGAGGCAACAATCACTTGAACTGATTGAAGTACTCAGGTTTGGCAGATTTTCTGAAGTCAGAGACCAGATCTCAGAGAACCATACATACAGACACACACATACCCACAACATAAGGCAAGGTATGGCCACACAACACAAATGAGAGACACTTCAGTGTTAGAATTTGTTTTGCCCTCCCAGATACCAAATAGAAATGGAGTTAAACTTTGTGTAGGGATTAAAACTTTATTTTCACATAGTGGCACTTATACTATGTACTTTTTACCTATGCTGAGCCATGCTGCTTACTTAAAGGGTGCTGTGAGTGGTGGTTGCTCTGCAGTCTCCTGACTGAATGTGTCTTTCCTGACAGTTTACTTAGTGGCAAACACCACAATGTTACCATGTCCATTTACAGAGGATATGAAACAAAGGACAAAGGAGGAGTTTGTGCGATAGTGATCTTTTTGTGATTCCAAATGCCACATTCTTACTCTACTTCATCTTTCCATTTGTCTTTATTTGGACCAGGCAGTAGCATTGATGTCAAACCAGCTGGTTTCAGGGCAGATAAGAACATTCTGACATTCCCTGAAGGGGCTTGACTTAAAAAGGCAGTACTTGTAGCTGTTTCTGTTTGAAGAACTTTTGCACAATTTGATAATCATAAACTATTTTAAATGTAGCAAAAACCACTTCATTCAAAGTCCAGGAACAATTTGGTAGCAGCAACATACTCTCTCATGACTCTGCTCTCAAGTCTGCTAAATGGAAGTTTCTATCTTCTGACTTGAGAAAGCCTGCTATTTATAGAGCATTTATTTATGTCCGAAGCACATTTAAATATAAATTGCAATACTTAATGCCTAGTTTTATAACATGTCATTTACAATCCATTAAGTATTTTATTGCACGAATTGTATAAGAAACAGATTTATAGACCTCAATTATGGTATTAATAAAGGATGATGGAATCTTACTGAAGATATATTTCCCTTCAGTTTTTACAGAACTTTATTGTTACAGCATGATGTGAACTAGATTCTTAATGTTTTATTATAAGAAGACTGGAAACAAGTGTTCTGATAGGCAGAAGGCATAAGAAAACATTCATATTCTCACTAAAGATTATTTCTTTAAAACCAATGAGGAAAAAATAGGCATGTATTGGGTTTTGACAGAATATTTTAAATCAAGTTGGAAAATAAGTTTTATTTGTTCTCATGGTATATAGTAGTAAACTATTTCTAAACTGTTTATTTTTCTAGATCAGAGCCCCAACTACTCACTGAATGTAGCAGTTCATGTATTTGCGGTCACAGGCTTAAGTATATTCCTCTCATATTTTGATTATATACCTTTAGAAGAAATTTCAAGATAATTTAACATCTTCAACTTTTATTTACAAAGGGCATGAGGATGGGTCAATGAATATGAAAGGGTCTATATACTTGGATTACCAAGCACACTGCATTCCAATGTCACCACAGTTAGAGGAATAATAATTAGAAATAAAATGATGCAAAAGGCAGATGACCCAGAGATAAGAGGAATGAGGTTTCAGAAATAATTCAGGGTTGAATAAAGTGGCACCTGACGTAGAATGTATAAACTATGCACCTAGGGGCTTGGGGCCCAGGAAGTGGAGCACAAAGTTGGGCAAACTTCCAGGAGGCAAAGAAACTACTGTTAACTTGCTCTGGATAGGTGAAAGAGAAGGGACTCAGGTGACTGACATCTGAAATAGAAATATGGAAACACTTTGAACTTTCTCAGTCATAAAAGAATGCTCTTCCAGTAATAAATGTGAACAATGTTGAATATAAAGCTGCATCTAGCAGTAAGGATTCTTAAGCTACATTTTCTGCTCGTGCAGTGTCAAGAACCTTAACTGGCAGAATGGGAGACCATAACTTGTCTGGGATATGATCTAGTTGGCATCCATGTTTCCCAGGTGGAAATTACACGTAGGTTTCAAAGCTTCGAGGACTCAGTGAGGATTAAGAACGATCTGGTGCCAACTTTTTCCCAGGAAGCGTCAAAGGAAACAAAACAGCTCTACAATCACTATTTCTGCACAGACAGTAGTACATAGAGGTCGTAAAACCATCTGGCTCTCTTCCCTGTGTAGGAGTTGTGCGTGGTAAAGCTCAAAGGACTGATTTCACTGCTGACATACGAGAATTTCAGTCCATTTAAAATGATTGACTACAATTTCTCAATTGTGATTTGCAACTGGTGGTTAAGGAATTGCCTCCTTTCCCTATATTTGTAAGTGGTGTGCATTAATTACAATCTTATTTCTTTGCTTAAAAGAATCAGTCAGACTGACTTAAAGTAACAAAGTCACTTATATTTGCTTCATACAATTTATTAGCACGAGTGTCACTTGATATTTTTCATTTTCTTTTGCTATTAACATTATCAATTTTATTAGTCATTATTTTTGTTTCTAACGTGTTTTCAAGATGTTGATGACAGTATGTCATTATCAACTAAGAAGTTTGCAGTATTTAGCTCTTTATATACAATGCACAGTGTAACTGATCTGTATAGTAAATTAAAATTACGTTATCATGGAATTTACCCTTGTAAGGAACTTTAACAATTATTTGTGTAGATTTGAAATCCCTATTATAAATAGGAGATGAAAGCCTGTAGAAGTGAAATGACTTAGCCAACATCATACAGTGAATTAGTGGCGGTTCTAGGGTTAAAATTCAATAGTTTATGTATTCAGTACCTATTATGAGATAAACATCATTCTAAGGCTTTACCTATACTATTAGTACATATTATGAGATAAACATCATTCTAAGGCTTTACCTATACTAACTAACATAATTCCCATAATTACTGCATGCAGTAGGGCTACTGTTATCCTCATCCTAAAGATGAGGTAACCAAAAGCAATTTTCTCAAAATCATCCAGCTGGTGACTAGTAGAGCAAGGAGTAGGAACCAAAGATTCTGTCGCCAGGGTTGCCATATCTTAATCTCAAAGATACTAATTTGAAGTCCAATGTCCTATATACTTTGAAGGTCATTTTTAAAATATGTTTATGGTCTTGTTTATTTATAAAAACATAGGAAAATATTGTTGTAACAACCTAAAGGAGATAGAGACTAAGTAATACCCAATTTTATAGATGAACAAGTTAGAGACAGAAATAACACGTCTAGTTTAGCTCATGAACCAGTAGCAAAACAGAGCAAAACTCTTTTATTTTACTTATTGCTTAAGTATTCAGAGCAAATGACTGGTTGGCTTTAATCCTGTCAACCCCACCATATTTTTGGCATCTATTATCTGTCTTCTTCAGTTTCCTCAAAGCAGGGCTCACCTCCCTGCACAGAGATAGTGTTTCTCTAGTTAAGTCATCCAGCTCCCTCTACACTGCCCACAGTAACATAGGGTTTAGTATTAAATCAGCCAATTGGTTCATTCTTCTGTTCATCAGGATCCTAATTTGCAGCCTGAGCAACTTTGCTGTTCATTGGACTTAGAATCAAGCTAGTATTTCTACTGTACTCTCACAGATTCCAATATCTATACCTTATCATCCTGTGTTAGTCATGGAATATTCAAATTTCTGAACTCAAGCAGTCATCTACGCCACAGTCCACGTGACAGAGGATCTGTTAGGGCCCCTGGTTCTGATGGCCTCTTTGTAATCTTCATAGAGTCTTACAGGAAAGACAAGCCCTATGTTGTTCTCTTCTCTTCTAACATTCAAAGATAAGAAGAGCATGAGACCTTGTATGCTATATAAAGACTGGAGCACTGTAATTATAATCCAGCAATGTAATCATAATTGTTATTTTAGGTAGTTTTAGGGACTGAAAATGACTTCAGAGGGCCAGAGCTGGCCCTAGAGTAATTTTTTTCCTTTTACCTTAAACCTCAGAGGTACCCCATGCACTTTCTCCATTGTTTTTGGAGCAATTTTTTTTCAAATTGAAAATAATATAAAACTACATTATATTAAGGTAAAGATGCCTTTCAAAGTATATTCATATTTTAACAACATATAATATTTTAATCTAAATAAATGATTTTTGGGAGGGTAACAATATCAGCAGTTTGTATTTGAAGGTGGGAGAAATTTTGTGCAGGATGTTTTCAGATCCCCTAATGCTACATTTAATTAGAAATAACCACTTACTAATAAATATTTCCATTCTTGAAGAATAGCCTCTGCATTGTTTGCCCTTTCCCTCTTTCTGTTCCTTTTTATAAAGACAAAACATATTACCTGGAAAAGAAGGACCATTACTATGCCTATTTACTCTCTGCCCTAGTTATCCTATCTAGAAGAAGTATGATCTATACATCCAAGGCTGAGTGAGCCAATATTAAGCTCCACTGGTTTATTCAGCCTCATGACTAGAGGACATAAAAGCAAAAGAGATGCAAACATTTTCACAAAAATGACAGCACAGCAGGGAACTATCACTTGTGGCAGAGGAAATAGATGAGTAAATCATATTTCCCCATGGTCCAAATGGGAGCAGAAAATGCCCAGGATAAAGCAGGAAAGTATGAGAAGGTACTGGAGCAGTGTTAGACACAAATGGCATTGGAAATCATTTGAAAGCCTGCAAATGGCCATATGACAGTAGTCATTCATTCATTTGTGTGGATTTCCAAGTACTACGCATCATGATATCTCTATGTTCTATCCAAAATCTTGGTAGAAATACAAGGACACTACTATTAGCTGCTTCTGGTAACCAGGTGTCTGCTACTATATATATATATATAGTGTGCGTATGTGTGTGTGTGTATATATATATATATATAAACTTATTGCTGAACACTTTATATATATATTCTAGAGAAGAACATAATTTTGTCAATAAATATGTATCGAATTTCTGATCAAGATAGAACATCACCATTTTAATTAGAGAATACTCTAAAATTAAAAAAAAAAAATCCCTCCTACTGCACTCTGTTAAGCCTTTGTTAAATGCCTGTGTTAGTAACACTAAGTGGATAGGAGAAAATCCTGGGGCCATGTGGCATATGTCACAGTGACCTCCCTCCCAATATCATGAGTTGATGTTGCAACATTCTAGAGAAGAACATAATTCTGTCCATATATACATATATATATGTAAACATATGCAATGTTACATGCATAGATTGCCATGGTCATCAAGTGAGGTCTTTTAGGGTATCCATTACCCAAATGATGTACATTGTGCCCATTAAGTAATTTCTCACCTTACTAGCTTGAGTAAATTTTTATACTCTCAAATCTCATGTTTCTACATGAATAAAATTGGGTTACTAACAGGAGTGTTTATCCCAAGAAGTAATGTGTAATGTAATGTTATAATACATCTAAAATAGCACATTTTCTTGGACATAATTCATGTTTCATAAATGTTATCTACTTTGCTATGACTGCATTGACTGATGGAGATACCAAAAAGTGGAATAATTCCCTTCCTGTTTCTGTAGTTAACAGTGGAATTGAGACTAAAATCTAATCTTTGTGCCTCACCAAATCCTCTTTCTCCTCCTCCTGGGAGTTGTGTTTCGAGAATAAAAAATTTCCTTCCTACTGTAGTGGCAGCTCACCCTCCTGTTTCAACTCAGAAGTCTTTCTCCCTTACCACCCCTGTCAAGTGAGGAGCTGCTGTTTCTCCTACTAATGAGCAGAGCAGGTCAGTGCTGATAGTATCTTCCTCCTCATGGAATTGGTGGGCCATCCATCACCATTAGTGCTTCCTCCTGGGGCCCCATGATGTTACAAGGTGGTGTTAACAGGTAAAAGAGATTCAGTGCTGCTGGACAAGCAGGGAGCCTGACAGAACATGTGAAGGTCAAATGGGAGCAGAATTGGGATGTGGGTGTTTACTGCCACTGATAGTCAGGGCTCTGCTAATGAAGAAAGGATCCTAAACAAAAGTGGGATTAGTCCTTCACACTTGTTTGGTTATTGCTGCCTTCCTTCCTAAACACCCTTCAAATGGCTGGTTTTTGATTGGTCAAATCACATATATGTGCAGAATGTTATCAAATCAATGAACCAAGGTACCCAGAGAAAATCACTCTGGGAAGTCTTTGCTGAATGCCTGTTTTAGTAACACTGAGTGATTGGGTTAGAGCAAATCATGGGGCCGTGTGCCATATGTCACAGTGAACTCCCTCCCAATGTCATGATTTGATGTTGCAACATTCGAGAGAAGAACATAATTTTGTTAATAAATATGTGTTGAATATCTGATCAAGATAGAACATAACCATTTTAATTAGAGAATAATCATTATCCATTTGGATTGTGATTTTAAAATTCAACGTAAAATATTTAGGTCTTGGGCTGGTATGTTATTAGGATCGTTCCTAATTTTTTGAGGGAGGTAAAGACTTGAAGCCGAAACTCAAAAGTTTACTTTTCAAAGTTAACTCTTTTGGGGTGAGTTGGCTCCTAAAATATTCATGATAAAATATGAGTATAATAAGTACTTAAGAAAAAATATCATTTCTTGTTTGAAAAGCTATTTGCAGTAATCAAATATTCATTTGCATCAAACCAAAGTAAACTCTCGCTATAGTAATTATGAAGCATTTGATGGATACTTAGAATATATTCAGACTCAGGTAAGCTTCAGAAGAGTGATCTCTCTCCCAGAAGTGATTATGTAATGATAATTTTAAAAAAATAATTGAAACTAAGTTGAATTAACCAAAACTGTAATATTCTTTATATTTAGAAGAAAGATACACACCCTGAAGTATAATGGCAGAGGGGCTGTATGCAGCAAATCTTATTAATTTACATTTCACTTAATTGACTGAGGGAGAAAGCTTGAATGGCAATATTGGAATGCATTTGCACAATTAAAGCGTGTGACCCCACTGGTCTGTTCTTATCTTTTGTCTTTCCAAACTGCATCTCCTCTTTCTTAAATCTAATGGGCCTTAGGTCATCCACTATTGTATTGCTTTGGGCATTAAGTTTAGCAAACTTGATTTTAAAAATTGTTTTATGTTTCATACTGACTTTTCAAACACCCAGGTTAAAAGTAAAAATTCTGTCAGTAATATAAACATATCCAAATATCTAGGGATTTTTATATTGGGAAGGCAGAATAGCTAAGAGCTGATGCATTTTTTAGTTTTCATGGGCTTAAAAATATAGCCCTGGTGTATTTCCCCAGTCCTTGAAAATCATTGAAATGAATTAAAGATTTACTTTACCTCATTTTATTTAAGAACTTTTTGGCTGTATCTATTTTACCATGAAAATTATGAAACTGATCAGGGAGTAGTGTGAGTCTGACACAAATTTAATTAATTACACCAGAATTGTTTCCAGCTAAAATCATGGGCATTAATATTATGAGATGCACCAGGCAATTCATCAGAAAAGAAATTTAGGGAAATGCCTGGGTCTTTGTAACTGCTAGAATCCAGGGATTTCCAAGACTGAGGTCACAGAAGGTGAATTGAAATGCTTTGTTAGTGCAGGTATAAACAGAATGTACCCCCTGCTCACCCCACCCTTGGAGGGCCATGAGAATCAGCATCCTGCCTCCATGTTGAAGAGCCGTTTAATCACTTCAGGTAGGTGATTATGTCTTTAAAGTTCCCCTGGGAAAAGATACCCCATTTCCCTTTGTAGACTGAATGTTGCTATAAAGGAGTGTCAATGGTGGGAATTAGGATTTTTGCAAACTGAAAGTGTGGATTTCTCTTCTTTGATCATCTGGTTTGATTTAATTCTAATAAATGTCAGGCACTGTTTTGAATATTTAGGATAAAGTGGAACAAAGATGATAAGACACTTGCATATAAACTATTCTAATGGAATAAAAGATAATAAATACATAGACAACATAATTATAAATGTTATGAAGTAAAAGAGTGGATTTGAGGGTACAGAGATGCTTTGGAGAAGCTGATTAGGTATGGCTCTGTTGTAAGGCTGATATATACCCGAATGGAGAGAAGATTACATGAACAAAATGATATGGTGTATTGGAAAGAAATCCAGATGTGTGACATTGGATAAGCTTATTATTTTCTGGTTCTATTGATAAATGATAAACATCATTTTCTGGTTCTATTAGCCAGCTTATGTTTTTGGTAATAGAATATCTGCTAATCAAATTTCATGTCTGCCCAAGGTGCTTCTGAACTGAATTGTTTGACATTTCTGGAAGAATGTGGGGATCCTCCTTAGTAACGCTCCTTAGTAAAGATCTCAGAGAACAGCTTATTAGAGTAGGAAGGCCTGGCTTCTCATCTATGTTCAGTGTTTTTCCTACAGCAAATACTTTCAAAATCAGGCAGCCTAATGCTCGAGGGCCATATGAAGTTACCTGTATAGATTAAGCAACTTGCTTTTCCAAGGATGTGCTTATTTGACCCAACCAGGCTGTGGTTGACAGTCTGATAGGCTATCTCCCTTTGGACCCATATAGTGTTAGACTGCTTTACTCCTTTTTCCTAAACCACCCACAATCAGAAAGGGATAGATGGCAATCTCATCTCTTTGCTGAAACTGGTAACATGGTAAAGATGATAGACATTCATTACGGGCATAAAACAGGCTTGGGTCCTGGCACACAGGGCATTGGAGCCCTAAGATCAGGATTCTCCTTCTAGAGTGAGTGAGAAGCTGGTCACCAGGTCTATCTGGCTTGTGGAATAAAGCCCCTTCAAGCAATATATGTCTGTACTACAGGTACATTCCACTCACTAATCCCACCTGACAGTCACCTTCTTATTACTGCCTTTTAAAGATGCTTTTTCTATGGTCTATGGGAATTAGGTCTGAAAGGTAAAAATAGTATTCTGAAGAAAAACAAAAGGAGGAGGGGCTTAACTGATGCTAAATGCTGTCTCTTCTTCAATGAGAGGCTAAATTCTCAAGAGAAATCCTGTAATTAAGAAATCCATTTAAGTTTGTTTTACCAGCCAGCCTCAAGCTTAGTTGCCTATGTAAACTTTTTTTCCCCCTCACAGAACGTCTATTAGTATCTTGTTGAAAACAAACAGTTAAGAGTTAGCTTCAGAGAGAATATTTAAAAGGAATCATAGTGGAAACCTGACAGCGATGAGAATAGGCTTTTGTTCAACAAAAGGCAGAGCAAGTGCACTGATATTGAAATGGTTTTATCAATGCTTTAATAAGAAATTTTCTTAGGTAGGAATAGAACTGAGATTAGGAAAGAAACTCTTTTCCATGCAGACCCCTGGTAAGGCCATTGCAAAACATTTGCTTAGAGTCTCAGAATGACCATGTAATCTTATTAGAACAAAGTGTGCAATTAGAGGTTTATAATTACTAAATCTTTCTCAAGTTTCTTAATTTTAGTGCCAAAATTTGATGACAGGATGGGTTCTTAAAGGAGCAGATACTGCTTCTAGGTTGCTGCTGCTGTATTGGAAAATCAATTCATCGTTAATGGCTTGCAAGTGATTTTGACTCCTAGAATGCTTCAAATTTAGACTTCTAAATTGGAAACTTTATACTAATTTGGAAATCTTTGTACTAGGTGGCAACACAGGAAACTGCTCTCCTTTAATTGCTTGGCTAACCGAGTCCTATTCTTTTTGGTTTGACTTCCTAAATGAAAATGTGTAGTTGGGAAACAGATACTCAAATTACATGATTCAGACTTCTTCAGACTCCAGTCTCTGCTCTTTTATATTGTCTTTGTCATTGCTTTCTTGATGTACCTTAAAGTGTGGCTCTGAAGTTGGTCCCCATCATTGCTGTTATCTGTGTGTTCTGAAGTTACTCTGATAAGTCACCTAGATTCCATTGATCAAAGCCTGTCTGGCCTTCAATATGATCACATTAAGATTGATATTTGTCTTAATGGAGAGTAGATCTTAGAGCCATGGGTAGCACTATTTCTTTTTCAGCCTGTTAGTCTTAAGATACGACTTGTGGAGAGATCCAGATGGCTGCTTAGCAGCAGCTCAGGATTATAGCTCCCAGTGAAAGTGCAGAGAGCGAGTAGACACCGCAATTTGAGATGCATTTTTGTTGCCCACAAACTGGGAGATTCAGGCGGAAGAGCCTCACCGGTCACCAGCACGACTCTTTTGGCTGGCGTGGCTGTTTTGCCGGTGACCCAGCGCAGCGCTTCTTGGTGTGGAGTATACGGGATGGGGTGCCCTTTTAGTCGGACTTGGCTGGTCCCATCCCCACAAGGAGAACAGCAATTGGAAGTGCTGAGGACTGAGAGTTTCACAGCAAGCACAGCCGAATCCAGGAAGACCTAGCTCTGTGAGGAAGGGGCGTCCGCCAAAAAGGAAAACTAAGAAACAGAAAAACTTCATCAATGGGCGCAGAGAGATCCAAGATGGCTGCTTAGCAGCAGCTCAGGATTGTAGCTCCCAGTGAAAGTGCAGAGAGCAAGTGGATGCCGCAATTTCAGACGAATTCTTGTTGCCCACAAACTGGGAGATTCCCAGCAGAGGAGCCACACGGGTCGCCAGCACGACTCTTTTGGCTGGCGCAGCTGTTTTGCTGGCGCCCCAGCGCGGCACTTCTCAGTGCGGAATGTACGGGACTGGGTGCCCTTTTAGTCGGGCTCCGCTGGTCCCATTCCCACAAGGAGAACAGCAATTGAAAGCGCTGAGGACTGAGAGTTTCACAGCAAGCACAGCCGAACCCAGGAAGACCTAGCTCTGTGGGGAAAGGGTGTCCACAGAAGAAAAACTAAGAAACAGAAAAAACTTCATCACCAACAAGCCAGACGTCCTCTGAGAGACCCAATCTGAAAGTCGGCAATTACAAAGACGACAGGTGATGAATCCACAAAAATGGGAAGAAACCAGTGCAAAAAGGCTGAGAACACCCGAAATCAGAATGCCTCTCCTCCTACAGGGGATCACACCTCCTCATTAGCAAGGGAACAAGACCTGACGGATAATGAGTGTGATGATCTGTCAGAATCAGGCTTCAG
>CAUYQU010049051.1:0-15418 GCA_963574635.1 Cheracebus regulus | reverse complement strand
TCTAGCCTGGGCAATAAAACAAGAATCCCATTCTCTCTCCCTCTTTCTCTTCCTCTTTCTTTCTATCTTTCATTCTTTTTTTCTTTCTTTTGCAGTTTCTTTCTCCTTTTCTCTCTTTTTCTAAAATCTCTTCCTCTTTCTCTTTCATTCTTTTTTTCTTTCTTTTGCTGTTTTCTTTCTCCTTTTCTCTCTTTTTCTAAAATCTCTTCCTCTTTCTTTCTCTCTTTCATTCTTTTTATTCTAAAAAAAAAAAAAACAAAAAAAAACCTAACTTTATGAAAATTTAGTTTTTTTTCTTTTTCTTTTTTTTTTATTATTATACTTTAAGTTCTGGGGTACATGTGCAGAATGTGCAAGTTCATTACACAAGTATGCACATGCCATGGTGGTTTGCTGCACCCATCAACCCATCATCTACATTAGGTATTTCTCCTAATGCTATCCCTCTCTGTGGCCCCCACCCCCAACAGGCCCTAGTGTGTGATGTTCCCCTCCCTGTGTCCATGTGTTCTCATTGTTCAACTCCCACTTATGAGTGAGAACATGCGGTGTTTGGTTTGCTGTTCTTGGGTCAGTTTGCTGAGAATGATGGTTTCCAGCTTCATCTATGTCCCTGCAAAGGACATCAACTTCTCCTTTTTTGTGGCTGCGTAGTATCCCATGGTGTACATATGCTACATTTTCTTTATCCAGTCTCATTAACGGGCATTTGGGTTGATTCCAAGCCTTTGTTATTGTGAACAGTGCTGCAATAAACATACAAGCGGAAAATTTAAAGTTTTACTCTAATAAAGACACTGTTAAGTGAAAAGATAAGCTACAAATTGAAAAAAAGGTATTTTCAAATCACATACATAAAAAATTATAAACAGAAAAAATAACCCCAAAAACTCAATAGGAAAAAACACCAATTAATAAATGGACAAAAGACATGAATACTTTACCAAAGATAAACAAATAGCAATTAAACATATGAAAAGATCACTAGTTATCAGCAAATAGACTCCATGTCATTAGTCCTTGGACAAATGCTGATTAAAATCATGATGAGATACCACACAGCTAAAATTAAAAATAGTAATAACAACAAATGCTGGTGCAGATGTGGATAAAGTGGTTCTCTCATTCATTGCCAGTCGGAACGCAAAACGGTGCAATCACTGTAGATATGTTTGAGGAAGAAGACCCTTAATCACCCTTAAGCATCTAAGACCACCTCCCCCTTGACTTCCACATTGCATTTCTATAGGAGAAGTAAAGGCTGGCAGACCTGGCGCCACCTTTAATCGCCCTCCTATAGGTGGAAGGCATGGTGTGGAGGAATCTTTCCAGAAGGCATTGTTTTTACTTAAACAGAATCGAAACTCGATCTAAGCTACATCCCCAACGCCTACTCCATGGACCAAGACCCTTTCACATGTAATTTCTAGAGTTGTAAGCCCAAGACCCTTTCAAATGTAATTTCTAGAGTTGTAAATCTTTATAATGGCAGGGATTTTCTTTGTTCAGGGGCTGTTTGGGCCTTCAGATCCACCCCCCACCGCCCCCCCTCCCCCTGCAGCCCCCAGCCGAATAAATCACTACTTCCTTCCCAGTTAGGTGTTTGAGATGTTTGCTTCTCCACCTTTCCTGCTTTAGTTTTGCAATTTCTTACATAGGCATACCTTGGAGACATTGAGCATTTCATTTTAGGCCACCACAATACAGTGAATATTGATATAAAGTGAGTCACATAATTTTTTTTGTTTCCCAGTGCATATAAAATTGTGTTTGCACTACATCGTAGTCTATTAAGTGTGTAATAGAATCATGTATAAAAATAATCTATATACCTCAATTACAAATGATTTATTGCTAAAAATGCTTCAGGAAGTCATACTCTTTTTGCCGCCGGAGGGTCTTGCCTTGAGGTTGACCCCTGACAGATCAGACTGGTGGTTGCTAAAGGTTGGGGTGGCTGTGGCAATTTCTGAAAATAAGACAATGAAGTTTGTCTCTGGCGGGGTCGGGGTGACTAAACTTTTAAAGATAAGCTATCAATTTGCATTGCCATGGTGAAGCTTTGACACCTCATGAGAAATTTTCCTGTGGGCAGAATTGGTGGAAGCGAATAGCTTTTCCTCTTGCAGTCATCCTACTTAGAAACTAAAAGGTGGAGGCAGGTTTGCATGTCCCAGTTCTCAACTTGGCTTTCTCCTTTGGCTAAATGAATTTGGGTTCTCAAAATTTAATTTCCTCTTACAGGGTGTATCTGATTGTTCCCCTACCCAAGTTTGTCTGTGTTATGTAAAATGTAGATTCCCCACATTTTTCTTCTATGGCTTTTGTTTATGTGAACACTGTGGGCTTCTCATATCCCACGCTTTCTCCTTTAAATTTGGAGCCCTGAAAATCATCCTCAGAGAAAGGCATAGAGACCTGTCTCCCAGGCGTGTCCTTACTTTGGTAAATAAATCCAAAAATGATTGAGACTTGTCTCACCATTGTCCTCGACTGGCAATCCCATGATTACAAAATTTATGAATTAAAAAGGGAAAGATGACTATTCAACAAATGGGGTGGGTAAAACTAGAGAGCCATGTGCAAAATAAATAAATAAATAGTTCAACCCCCAGGGCATTCCTTCCACCAACACAAATTCCAGATGGGATCAACAAATACAAGGGACACTTCTGAATGCTGCTCTGACAGCCAGGACAGCCACCCTGTGACCCTCTGGATTGTACTGAGGCTGCAAAGGAATCCTGGCTATAGGGGGAGAAGGAGCTGGACTTCCTGTTGGTAAGGGCATTTGGGGAGCTCAGCTGTTAGGCAGCCACCATTTGCTTTCTGAGCTGTGAAGCAGGATCCCATTATATTTGTTCCCAGAATGGTATAAATGCATTTTAGGTGCTTATAAGGGACTTGCAGAGGCCAGCAGGGGTTGTGGAAAAGGCATTCTCATCTAATGTTGGCAGAAGTACAAGCTGGGGAAATATAAACAGAAGTGATGCTATAAACACATTAGTTGTATTGTGAGTTTGTTCTGTATTTGCTAGGCCGCTGGGAACCAGTTGAAGACCTCACAGCAGTGGTGGTAAAATGAGCTGTGCTGTGCAGGGAGAGGCCAGAATAGACAGTGTGGGAATGGGCAGGATATTACCTGAGTCTGGGCGGAGTCGTGAAGAGTGGGCTGGAAGGCAGCTGTGGGAATGCAGTCTATGGGAAAAGAATTTTATTCATTCAGTCATTCATGTGTTCATGCTTTCTCTCATCCACGATGTTTTTGTGCAATGACTCTGTGTCAGGCCCTGAAGGTATAGCTGTGAATAAAACTAAATCCTGCGCCATGGACTTCCATGCCCATGGTTTTTGACAGGTGTTCTTAAGAATGACCCAGTGGGAACTTATGACTGACTGGGCACAAAGAATGAATCAGAGGAGAGAACGAAAGTTTAACTCTTGGGCACTTGGGCATGTGTGTGTGTGTGTGTGTGTGAACATTGTCAGCGAATCATTCAACATCAAGAACTGTACTACTTGTCAGTAATACAGTAAATAACAATGATAATAACCACAAAAATCATTGCACAACATTTTTTGAAAACCATCATAAGCTCTCTGCCTGGATTATCTCATTTCATTAGCATGAATGGGAACTATTTTATACCCATTTTACCCATGAGAAGACCGAGGCACGCTGAGTGTAAGTTACTTGCCCACAGCCACCCAGCTGGTCCATGGTGGAGCCAGCTGTGAGTTGAGACAGTCTGACTTTGTTGTCCCAAAGGATTTAAAGCAAGTTTTCAGAGGCAGAGCCCAAGAGCAGTGGAAGGAGGACAGCTTGCCTGTTTTGATGGAAGTGTGTCTGGAGAGGAGTGGTATCTGTGTTAGCCTGGGCAGAGGACGGGCCAGGCAATCAGAAGGCGCTTCCTGGAAGAGATTGCTCTTCAGCAGAGTCCAGGAATATGAGCAGCTGTTAACAAAAGGAAGAAAAGGGCAAGAGTGCTCAGCAGGAAGGAATCCCCTACCAAGACCGAGCTGCGGCATGACACTGGAGACCTTGGAGGAGAGAATCTGGCTGCCACAGGAAGCTCGTGGTCTCGGACTTCTATAAACCTACATCTCTTAAATGTTGACCCCACTTTGATGGAGAAAAGAGGCCACATGGTCTAGGGAAGGTGAGGAAGAGGAGTCTCTGGCTAAGAGCTCGGCCTCTCCTCTGCAGCCCAGCAATCCCAACTCCTCTGGCCCCAGACCCACAAAACAAAACCCATCTTAACCAACGTCCCGAAGAAAACTGGGGCCACCTTCAGTAGTCCAGAGTCCTTTCTTCCTGGGGACAGTACTGATAACCGTGCCTCTCTCATCCTCACCGTAATTCAGTGATATTTGCTGGTTCTCTTGGGAGACCGGCACCCTCCTGATTCATTGCCACTCAGTCCTCTCTGAGTCCAGGGCGCTGCATTCGTTCAACTTAGCCGAGAGAATAGTTTTCATGAGACATGAAGGCTGAGGGAACAGCAGCAAGCGAGAATCAACATGCAAGGAGATGCATCCACCTGCGCTATGGGGAACAGTAAAGGAGCTTTGGCAGGGCAGGAACATTCATTGATTGAAACCAGAAAACTCACAAAGCCACTGGAGTTGAAGAGTGCATGGAAAATTTTAGAAATCTGAGAGTCCCTCAGCATGTTCCTCTATGTGAGATGACAGTTCAGTGACCAGATAGCATCTTCCAGCAGAGCAATTCCATGCCTCTGGCTGAAGGAACTTTTGGCAAATATACACAAACTGTACTTTGAGTATTCTGTCCCAAGCTGAGAGGAAGTCTTTCTGATGGCTGGAAATGACAGTCCAATTCCATTTTTAATTTTAGCATCTTAAACTCTCAGTAGGATGTGGAAAATCAGAACAATATTTTGTAAGATAAATGTGCTACAGTGTTGCATCTGTGGATGAATGTCTCCTAGCAATTAATCCGCGGACCCACAGATCCATGTTACCATGCAGAAGCTGTACAGGATGGGGCGTGGAACTGAGATGACTGGAGGACTTGGTGGCTGACTCTGGGGCTCCCAAGAGGCAGAATAAAGTACCCCAGAGAGGCAGTGGGAGCGATCAAAGACAATGAGCCCTTCTTGGGCTCAAGGAGATTCCGTTTACAGTGGGACTTTCAAAGGAATTTGCAGCAATCAGGTGGCAATATAGAATCACACTTCGAAAAGGGAACTTGGAATGAAGTTAACTATATGGAGTCACCTCTATAGGAGCACTGAATGTGACCAAACTCTTAGAAACTACAGTTTCTGAAACTGTAGAAAAGGGGTTCCTAAAATAGCATCAAGGCTGGTGCAAGTACAGTGGTATTTACAACTAATTGATCACAACCAATTATAGATTGCTGTGTTCTTTCTCCACTCCCACTGCTTCACTTGACTAGTCTTTAATGATTTAAAAATATATATATGGCCCAGGCCAAGGGATTGGATTCAGGGGCCTGTAACCTCCCTAAAGTCATATGCAACATTTTATGTAAATGTTTTGGAATGTTAAATGGAATTTTTTATTAGGACAAGTTTCAAAATCAGGTGCCAGAGAAGAATGTACAATTTTTCATGGTGAGTAGAGAAGCCACCTGAATTGCTCACCCATGTTGAGAGAATGAAATGTTCAGGAGTTGGCAGCAGAGGAAGTTCTGAGGGAGGCGATCTACCTGACCCTCGCCCAAGCTGGTGTTGACTGCCTTCCTGCTTTTCTGGCTGGCCAGGCAAGGAGCAGCTGTGTTGAGATGGTCCAGAGCAGAGAAGGAACTGATGTGGTAAAGATGTCAAGAGGGGTCCGCATATCTCAGCCAAAAGAACCACAGCAGTCCTGGGTGAAGCAGGAGCAATCGGCAGCAGAAGGGATGGTCTGTGCTGCCGTGACAGGCAGAGTAACACCCCCCTGGAGCTGTGCATATCCCAACCCCAGAACCTGTGAACTTGTTACCTTCTGGGCAAAAGCGACTTTGCAGATGTGATTAAGTGAAGGATCTTAAGATGGTGAAATTATCTGAAGGGGCCCCATGTAATTAAACACAAGGGTCCTTAGAAGAGGGAGATGGAGACATACTGGGAGAACCAGAGGCCAGAGAGTCAGAGAGAATGAAGAGATTCCATGCTGGCTTTGATGATGGAGGAAGGGGCCATAAGCCAAGCAATACTGGCAGCTGGAAAAATAGATTCTCCCCTAGGGCCTCCAGAGGGAATGCGACCCTGCCAACACGTTGATTGTAGGGCTGCTAACCTCCAGAATTGCAAGATAATAAAAGGGTGTTGCTTTAAACCACTGTTGTTAGTAACCAGTTACAGCAGCCATAGGAAATGAGCATAGCTGCCAGGGGAGCTGCAAGGGAGGGACTGCTAGCAACGGAGGCTGGGCAGAGGCAGAAAGGGGCCCCAGAACAGCCAGCTTTAAAATTCTGCCAAGGCTGGGGAGCACAGCAGCTGCAGTCAAGTAGGAATTTTCCAGTTCTCTACCTCTTCCTCCTCTGCTGGTTCTGACACAGAGGGGCCCTAAAAACCAAGGCTGGTGCGATGGATGAGGCAGAAAAGATGTGGTGCATAGGGACAAGAGAAAGAAGCAAGCCTGCCTTCCCAAATGCAAGCCTCCAGGAGGGAGAAGCGCAGCTTTAAAGCACGTTCAAAGTTTTGACCTTCTCCAAAAACCGACATATCAGTAACTGGATTGAGACTGTGTATGTTGTCTGGGAGTCACTTGAAAGTCACAGCGGACAAATAGCACGGCTGAGTCCACACAAAGGAACACTGGGAGGTGAGGACAAAGCCACGCCACAATGACACTGCCAAGTGAAGCCTGGTCCCCATAAGGGGCACATTCTCTGTTTTCTGGGGAGTGGGCCACAGCTTCCTTTAGCTTCTCAAAGGGGATTCTCATACATGCTGAGGTTAAGAATTATGAACACAGGGCCGGGTGTGGTGGCTCACGCCTATAATCCCAACACTTTGGGAGGCCAAGGCGGGTGGATCACGAGGTCAAGAGATCAAGACCATCCTGGTCAACATGGTGAAACCTCATCTCTACTAAAAATACAAAACTTAGCTGGGCGTGGTGGCGCATGTCTGTAGTCCCAGCTACTCGGGAGGCTGAGGCAGGAGAATTGCTTGAACCCAGGAGGCGAAGGTTGCGTGAGCCGAGATTGTGCCATTGCACTCCAGCCTGGGTAACAAGAGTGAAACTCCATCTCAAAAAAAAAAAAAAAGAATTGTGAACACAGAGGAAGAGGTTAAGGTTTGAGCTTGGAGAAGAGCTTGTATTCCAGCCTGCAGGGAAGTCGGGAGGGAATAACAAGAAGCAAAAGCAGAGGAAAAAAAAGGCAAGATCAAGAAGGCGTGGAGGATGTGGTGTTCTGCACACTGCTCACCTCCTCATGCAGGGCCAGGAGGAAAGTGGGCGACAGGAAGAGAACCCACGGGCCACCGGCGAGATAGCCGAGAGGAAATGCTGCCAGGGCATTCTAGTGAAGGGTCGACTGCTTGTGGCTCCTGGCCCAGCTTCTTTGGTGCTGCCCTCCTGCCTTGCTACCTGGGGCTGGAGGGAGCTGGCACGGCATGTTTTAGGTGTGTGTCTGCCCAGTGAGCTTCGAGGTGAACATTGCCAGTTCTGCACAGCTGCAAAGCGCACATGGGAGGGGATCCACAGTCAGACACTGACAGGAGGGATTCTCTGTGAGCCCCACCACCTTGCCCCACCATGTGCTGGGTGCTTACATATTCTATTCCTAGTCTTACAGCAACTCTGCAAGAGACGTGTAATAAGCATGTCTATGCCATGAACAACCTAAATCCGACAGTAAAGAACAAAATTTCATAAATACTGTTCAGACAAATTCACAATAATCCTGCTACATATGAAGCACTTATTATAAGTCAGGTTCTGCTTCAATTAGTAGTATGTGGCCAGCCATGAGAATTAGAGACCAAAACCACGGTGGCTTAAACACACAATAGTTGAAAATATACTCTTATTTATATAAACAAGAAAATAAACTTTAAAAGAATTGGGATGGCAATATAGGACTGGCATTGTAACTCCAAAAAGTGGCAAGGACACAAGGCACCAAAATCCTTTCATCTTTTTCTCTCCCATCCTCAGAGCTGGCTTCTGTCCTCCAAATTACTTCATGTTCCAATAGAGCTGCCAGAGCTCCAGCCATCATGTCCTGACTCCCAATGGCAGATAAGGCAAAAATGACTCTTTGCAACTGAGTCAGCAGTTTACAGAGTAAATTCCTGTCTCAAATAACAGTTTCACTTAGATCTTGGTCATAAGACCACTCCCACTGCAAGGAAGGCTGGGAAATGCAGTCTTTATTGCAGGCAGTCACATTCGCAAACAAAAATGCAGTTCTGTTACTGAGGAGAATAACATGAGTAGTCTCTGCCATAGGCTCTTAATTATAAGAGAAACCCACTGAAAAGAGCATTGATATCCCACTTACAGCCACTCAGGGAGCTCAGGGCAGAGGCCAAACAGAACTCACACTAGGCTCAACTGATGTTCAGTTTCTCACCTTCTTCCACTTTGTCTTTGTGCCACCAGACAAACTGAGGCCGTCCTGGAAGCACAGACAGGAGGCGGAGACAGGGCTCTTCCACGGTGTTCACACTGCAGTGAGGCCAGACCGCCCATCCAGAGGGCGTGGAGCACACCTGCACTCCAAGGAGTGAACCCTGAGCTCCATATGTTTTGGGAGTGTGTGTGTCTGTGTGTACTGTGTCTGTGTGTTTCAGTGTCAGTGTTGGTATGTACATGTGGGTGTGTGTATGTGTCTGTGTGTTTTAGTGTGAGTGTGGGTATGTATGTGTAGGTATGGGTCTGTGTTTGCTGTGTGTCTGTGTGTTTTAGTGTGAGTGTGGGTGTGTATGTGTAGGTGTGTGTCTGTGTGTGTTGTGCATCTGTGTTTCAGTGTGAGCGTGGGTGTGTACATGTAGGTATGTGTGTCTATGTGTGCTGTATGTGTTTCAATGTGAGTGTGGGTGTGTACATGTATATATGTGTCTGTATGTGTGTTGTATGTCTGTGTGTTTCAGTGTGAGTGTGGGTGTGTACATGTGTGTGTGCTGTGTGTTTCAGTGTGAGTGTGGGTGTGTACATATAGCTATGTGTCTGTGTGTGTTGTGTGTCTTTGTGTTTCAATGTGAGTGTGGTTGTGTACTGTAGGTGTGTGTAGTGTGTCTGTGTTTCAGTGTGAGCATGGTTGTGTATGTGTAGGTGCATGTGTCTGTGTGTGTCTGTGTGTTTCAATGTGAGTGTGGTTGTGTACATGTAGGTGTGTGTGTAGTATGTCCATGTGTTTCAGTTTGAGCATGGTTGTGTATGTGTAGGTGTGTGTCTGTGTGCATTGTATGTCTGTGTTTCAGTGTGAGCATGGTTGTGTATGTGTAGGTGGGTGTGTCTGTGTGCATTTCAGTGTGAGTGTAGTTGTGTACATGTAGGTGTAATGTGTATGTTTCAGTGTGAGTTTGTGTATGCGTAGGTGCATGTGTCTGTGTGTTGTGTGTCTGTGTTTCCGTGTGTGAGTGTGACTGTGTGTGTGTAGGTATGTGTATGTGTTGTGTGTCTGTGTGTTCGGGTGTGAGTGTGGCTATGCGGTAAGTGTGTCTGTGAGGGAAGGCTGTGCAGGGGTGTCAGGAAAGAGGCCCTAGCTTCCTGGTTCCTGGCCTCCCCTGGAGGAACATGAGGGGTACTTGAAACAGGCCTTGGGTGCAGGCAGGTCTCCTCCCTGGGTTCCCACACAGGAGCCATCACTGCCAATTTTTATATCACATCTTCCCAAGTTACATCATTTCAGGCCTCCTAGGAGTTGAACATAACTGCACCAAGCCGACACCTGCACCCTGTGTGCCGTGGAATACGAGTGCCAGCCTCCACCCCTGATGGCTTCTTGCTGCTCTACCTGGCCGCCAAGCCTGGACACTCCCATCAGTCCCCAGGATGGGACCCTTAGGAGACCTGAATGTCCAGCCAGATATCTTCCTGTGTCTCACACCTGAAGCTTTCTCCCCACTGTCCTCTCCTCCAAAACATCCGAGCCCAGCCAAGGCCACTCCAGGACTTGGCAGCACTGGGGACTTCCTGGGTCAGAGTCGACTCCCTCTCACTTCACAGTGTTCTGCAGGGTGCCCTGTTCCTTTGTCCTGTAAGGGAAGGGATCTTCCAGAACCTGTCTCCAGGAGCCGGGCTGGGGTAGAGCGGCTTCCAGGGCAGGCAGCGCCTCCCACAGTGCCCGTCCCCCACTGCCCACCTGCACACGCTCCGGTCCTGGCATCCAGTCTCCCTGTGTCTCCAGCAGTTACTATCCCACAGGACTCCCAGGGGCTCTGGCCTGGCTTCCACCAAGACAATGCTGAGTCCACAGAGCCTGTGTGTTGCTGAGAGAGCAGCCCCCAAAGAGAAAACGTGTGTGTTAGCGTGTGTGTGTGTGACATGAACTTACGCAAAAACCATGGCGCAGTCTCTTGCTGCTCTCCTCTCGAGTTCAGCTGCTGAGGAAGGAAGAGGAGGGTGGAGAGCTATGGGTGTCCACCACCAGCTGCTCTTAAATCCTGCCAGGGCAGGGAGGGTCAGTGTGGTTCCACGGGTCCCTGAAGGGTGCAGAGAGGACTCTTCCTCTTCCTTTGCAGCTGGTGGATGATGGCCGAGCTCTGGCAGACCCTGTGGCTCCAGCTGGCCATTCTGTTGACTCTGATGGCCCTCACCTACCAAGCAAGGAAGAAAACCTTTCTAAGTGTCCATGAAGTGACCGCAATAGAGAACTATGCAAAGGACAGCTTGCAGTAGATCACTGACCAGTATAACAAGGAAAGTGAGGACAAGTACCACTTCAGGATCTTCCTAGTCCTGAAAATCCAGAAGCGGGTAAGTGTATGACTTCCCGCCTTTCCCCAGGCCTGATATGCCTACATCGGGTGACTGCTGGTGTCAGAAAAAGTCTCACTCAAGGGAAATTCAGCCTTGCTTAGTTAGAAGTGAGCATTTTAACAGAAGCATAAATTCACTAGGAGGAATGAAGCTAAGGCACTTAAATGAAACCCAGGACCAGCAGTCCTCAGCACATTACATCCCAAGGACCAGGTCTGCCTGCCGCCCACTTTTGGAAGTCGTGTTCTTGTGATCCAGCCATGCATATGTGTGTGCTTATCTGCCGCTGCTCACTGCTGCCATGCTCACGCTGAATTGAGTAGTTGCAACAGAGACCGCATGGCCAACAAAACCTAACATGTTTACCACGCAGCCCTTTACAGGAAGAGTTTACAGACCCCTGTCCAGAACCACTATCGTCACTTTATCCTAGGGGTGGATTTGCCCATGGGAAAAGATTGTGTTTCTGATAGTTTCTGGCGAATTCTCTTTGAATGACAAAAACAATCACGAGTCAAAAAGAAAAGGGAGAGAGGAGCCCACTAATCCTCCCAGGACCAGGTCCTTGGCCTTGGATTTGTAGGGTAACGGAGCTCCCACACACAGAAACCACAGACAGGGGAGAAGGAGTCATGCTGTGCCTCCTACCGCCTGCCACCCACAGGTCACTGACCACCTGGAGTATCACCTGAATGTGGAAATGCGGCAGACCACCTGCCAAAAGCCAGAGACCACAAACTGTGTCCCCCAGGAAGGGGAGCTTTACAAGGTAATGGGTAAAAGCACTTTGACTTAGATGGGAGTCTTTTTCAGTGAGGTTTTTCTGTGGCTTTAGGAAGAATTAATTGGGAATTTTTCAAGCTGGCTTGAAAACAATGCAGGGCTAACACCTCCTTTCTCAGAGAAGAAAAGCGAAGGGGGAGATGGCCAGGGTGCTTCTCCTTTGTTGCTGGAGGGACTGTGAGGAGGCTGAAAAGGTCCAGAGATTGGAGCTGAGGTGGCCAAGCTGCAGGGGTACACCCTGGGTGAAGGAAGCAGACAATTATTAACAGATGAGCAGCCGATGGGCGGGACCTGGCAGGTGCTCTGGCTGAATACCTGAGCGCCAGCACAACAAGGCCGCGCAGGTGTGGGTCCTGCCTTTCTCGTTTCATCCAGCCGTGCTCATTCAGTAGGAGAGGATGAGGAAAGAACTTGAGAAATGATCTGACTGGTGGGTGAGGGTGCATGGGGGTGGGTGAGGGGGACACACTTGCACTCATGTGCTCTGCTGAGAAGCCACCATCCCCGAAGGCAGCTCCAGCTCCCACAGGCTTTCTTCCCACCTGGCACTGGCCCATTCATGGGACGGTAAGCAGACCCCAACCCACACCTCCACCACCGCACCGTGCATGGGCAGAGTGGCCCCTGCATACAAAGCGGCCTTGAAGATTGCCAGTCCTACATGCCCCGCAAATCTCTTGACTTTACCCAAGGAAATGAAAACAAGGGTGCCTGGATGTCCCACTCTGCCTGACATGACCCTGATCCATGCCTGACTTCTCAGTGCAGTCACTGATAGCACCCCTGTTGTTTACAAATGCATCCCCGTTCGGTTGACAAATTATATGGTCATCCTAGTTATAATGGCCTGGGTGTTCTCAGTACAGAAACGAGTCCTTCCCGGGGCTCCCTCTGTGCTGTCTACATATATAATTCTTCAAGATCTAACAACCTAGACTCTTTGTTTTTTTCCTGGTGAATATTCTGAAATCTGCAAACAAAATAATTGAAGATAACAGTAAAGTAAAATGAAAGACAATTTTTGACTTGAGAGATTTAATTAGTGGAGTGGGCATTCTGAATTTTATGTTAAAAGTAAACACTAAAGACTAGCACCCCCACCCCAGGCTTTCAAATGAAGAGCAGGAAAACAAAATTATGCTAAGGAATTATAATTAATAACGGGCAAAATCTGTTTAAAGTATATTTTTTATTATGGTAGAAAGAAGCAAAAAGAAAAGAGAAATTTGGGGGGAAATAGAGATAAGTGAAGGAGAGAGATGATGTGATGGAAAGATGGATAAAGAAATGAAGCAAAGGTACAAGCACTGAGTGAGAGGAAGCAAAGTCAGGAAGTAAAGATGGATGGGTGGATGGAAGGAGGACTAAACGGAAGAATGTGTGGAGCTGGATAAGGCATGAATGGAAGGATGGATGGGTTGACGGGTGGACAGGTGGGTAAATGGATGCATACATAGCTGGATGGATAGAAGGATAAATGGGTGGCCAAATGGATGGATGGACATATGGGTAGATGAATGGAGGAATAAATAGATGAAAGAATGGATGGATGAATAAATGGAGCAGAGAGGTCAAGTAAGGGAAGAAGTGAAGTTTAAAAAAATGAGTACAAATGAAGAGGGAACAAAGAATCAACAGTATCCACGGTGAATATGGGCTGCAGAGACACTTTCTTTCTAAATATCTGGTTTGATATTTATTTTTATTTCAGCTGCTTGATAGTAACATTGCTGCGATCATGCCAGAAAATGTCCTTCTGTTTGTGGTCAGATAGTATTGCAGGGGTGCAGAGATGGTGATCTTTTCTCCATCTGCACGTTTTATACCCTCTTCCTTCTCCTTTTAAATTTCACCTTGCATCTTTTAAAATGTGGCCTTTGTTTCTTGTTTTAGCAAATCAACTGCTTCTTCTCAGTGTTTGCTAACCCCTGGTTTGAACGGTACAAAATTTTCAACAAAAGCTGCCGCAGTGACTAGGTGTCCTGAAGCACATGCCTGTGGCCACCGCATGTGAGAGAATCCTGCAATGAGCAATAGTCCTTAATATAGGCAATACATGTTTGTCAACATATTCTCTTAAGATTGTGATTTCACTTTTGTTTCTTTATCCTTTTATCCTAATTCTTCAGCTCATAGTAATAATCTGAAGGTCTGCTGGGCTAGGGCAGTTTTAGGGTCCAAATGAGGTGACCTGCATTATTTCTGGCCTCATCACCTATATCTTCATGATAGCAGAACTTCAATTTAATTATCATATCAGGTAAGATTTTAAGATTCTTTAGATTTTAAAATAGTATGGAGAAAATGAGAAACAGAATAGGGAGAGGGAAGAAAATCAAGGTAACTGAACAGCCAAGAGATATTTGCAAGTATGGCCTGTGACGGCGCCACTGAGGGACCTAATGAAGATCACCCTTTCCTTGCCTAAAGGGTGAAACAAGAAGAAATCATACAAAGAACTAAGAAAGACAAGGCCTTTGCTACTGATACGATAACCAGGCTGAGAGATGTGCCTTATTTTTGCAGGCAAGTGCACTTTCTAATTGCAAACTCCAGAATTCGACTTCTGCCCCTTGCATGAGCCACACTGGACCAAACTAGGTCTGTCCATGAACAAATTCCTCTCTTGGAGGAGCAAAGGAAATATGTGCCCCGTGTGAAGGAGGCAGACCTGGTGACAATGCCCAGTTCATTCTTCCCAAGCAGACCAGTCACATTAATCCCAGCAGGAGAGGAAATCCCGAGGACAGGGAGAAGCCAGGAGTGCTCTGTTCAGGGGGCTTTCTCTTCACAGAGGGCACAGCAGCCACGGGAGGAAGTAGCCACCAACTCCACAGCCTGATTCAAGATCTTAGACGATGTCACCAGGCTCACCCCACTCTTCTTCTTCCTCCATGTGGTCTCAGGGAGGCTGCCAGCAGCTCAATGGGTCAGGTGTGTCCTCATTCGCATCCAGTAAGAAAGGGAGGAAGTCTTGTTCCCAGGAGCTCAAACAAAAGCCCTGGGTTTAATACCATGGGCGAGTCTTCTAGGGACACCATAGCCAACACACACACACACACGCCACACACCACACACACACACCACACACACACCACACACACACCCCACACACACACACCACCACACACACCCCAACACACACCACACACACACACCACACACCACACACCACACACACCCCACACACACACACCACACACACCCCAACACACACCACACACACACCACACACACACACGCCACACACCACACACACACACCACACACACACCCCACACACACACCACCACACACATCCCAACACACACCACACACACACACCACACACACATGCCCCCCCACACACACCACACACACCACACACACACACCACACACACACACCACACACACACACACCACCACACACACCACCACACACACCCCAACACACACCACACACACACACCACACACACATGCCCCCCCTACACACCACACACTCATACCCCCACTCACACCACACACACCTGCCACCCACATACACACCACACACACACACACACTACACACACCCACCACACATACCACACACACCACATACACCCACCACACACATCACACACACACACCACACATACACCACACACAAACCACACACACACAGAAACCACACCCCCACACACAAAAACCACACACACCACACACCCACACCAAACAAACTCCCCCCCACACACAACACACAAACAC